>JAVKPL010002412.1:0-18509 GCA_032173675.1 Gastrolobium villosum
CAAGGTAAAGACCTAATGAGCTGCAGATATGGAGATATCTTAGCTAAAGTCGTGGGTGGACCTATAAGAGTATAGCTCGCACTGAACAGACCCAAAAAGAGACTCTATGAGGAAATCTCACAGATAGTGTCATTAGAGTAATCTCTTTATGTTTGGGTGTGTCTTTCCTTAGACCAGAAGTTATTACCTAGACTGTGTTCTTGAAGGCATGTTTTGATTGTATACCTCGTCTGCCTGAAACATGGAGACTCATAGGTATACTGTTGGGCGTGTCCTTAAAGGGCACAGGGCTAGGGTAATAAGCTGAAGGAATTCGTCAAATCTCTGTGAGAGATTAGGTTATCTGTAAACCGGAGAAATCGGGATGACATTTACAGGGACTCGGGAATCTATGCATAGTAAAAGAGATCATGAGATGATCTGCCTTTAGAGTCAGTAAATTGAAGATTCCCTATTTCGAATAAAGCTTACCCTAAACCGCAGGGGTTGATACATTTCCTTACCCTAGGTTAATGGGAAGATAACCGAGACGAAGGGAAATACATACGGTAACCAAATATGTGCAATAGGATGATCAAGTCATTAATCTGACTAGTTCTGGGGCAACAAAGCATTGCTAGTGCTCTGTGTTGTCATTAATTGGGTTGTGGGCTTGTTGGGCCCAAGCCCAGTTATGTCAGTAGCTAAGTTGGACCTAATGGGTCACACACTAACACCTTGTAGTTATGATGGACTAGCTTTAAAGGTATTGGGCCTAATAATGTTATTAGCCCAAGAAGCTGTTTGGAAGCCCACCTAAATGGGTGGGTGGTGCATGGAGTTTAGTAATGGGCTTGGATAGTCCAAGCCATTACTAATTAATTTAATTAGTTAAATTAATAATCAAATATTTGAATTTCGAATTTTGAATTTGAAATTTGAATTTTGAAATTTGAATTTAGAATTTGAATTTCGAAATTCGAATTTTGAATTTGAAATTTGAAATTTGAAATTTGAATTTTAAAATTTGAATTTGAATTTGAATTTTGAAATTCGAATTTTGAATTTGAAATTTGAAATTTTGAATTTTGAATTTTGAATTTGAATGTTTGAACGTTTGAATTCAAGTGTTTGAATTCGAATTTGAATTGGTTTTGAAAAGTTGTTTCATAACAAAAGGATAAGACAGGATCTTATTGGAGCATATTCCTTGGATGAAGAAGCATCTTTGGAGGCTCTCCCTAGGCTGTTTGGTGCGCCACTTTTAAGTGATAAGAGTGTTATCTTATCACTTAAAACAAACCTCCATTCAGATTTGGTGGTTGAGGGAATCAGTGGGTAAGTTGATTCAAATTTTGAATGCAACTGCTCAATGTATTTGGACCCTTTATAGGGCTGAATTATGCGCATGAAAACTATATACTATATGATAGTTTATGAATTTAAGTTTAAATTAATTTGAATTTAAATTCATGTGGATAAGATTGGAGGTTGTTGGCAAAGTTTGTTTTGCAACAGCTCCACCTTATCACACTGTTTCATGCACAACTTTCAAAGAAATTTGAAAGTTTGTTTTTCATTTTGAATGAATGAATTCCCTCCTCCTCTCCAAAGGGTGCGCATAAATAGACATGTTCCTCACCTTAGGTTTCATTGGAAAACCAAGCCAACTCTCCTCCTCTATGCACCATTCTGTAGGGTAGCTCAGTACACCTTTCCAAACAGGATACCTAGCCTCCACCCTCACCACTTGTGCGCATAGCAAGCCTCATTGTGGTGTTCATCTGGTGGCTTTCAAGAAAGAGTTCTTGCATCATAGACGAACGGTGGTGTGGATCACCATTAGAGGGTTTGAACCCTTCAAGCCTGACATCTCATCTCCCTGACTGATCAGGCCAAAACAAGGTAACATCATGCTGTCTTAAAGCATGAATCTATGAGTGCATGTATGTTCCGCAGTAAAATTTTTGTTTTACACCTTACATGCATCGGCCTTCAAAGGCCAGTTTACTTTCAAGTGGTATCAGAGCCCGGTTGCTTTACCATCGACGGGTGATGGTACCTTGTTTGTGAAAAGAGTCTTTCACGGTCAAAAATCTTTAAAGGGTTAAAGTTTAAATTCTGCATGTGGATTTTGAATCACAAATCCTTTAAAGTGTTAAAGTTTTTGTTTTTATGAACATGAAAATTTGATTCTGTGTTCATAAAACATTATGCATCATGGTTTAGTTTCTTTTCTTTATGAAAGTTCTAAAAGGAACACCCTTTTTGAAAGGGTAGATTCGGCCATGGAGGGTACTAAGAGTACCTTGAATGATTTCTTATTTTTCTCCATGAATTGTGTCATGTTTATATGCATGAAATTTTGTGAAAAATTTATCATATAGTTACCTATATGATTCGGCCATGTAGGGATATATGGCTACATGCATGGTTTAATTTTGTTTTCTTTAAGAAAGAATTAACAAAATTTGAATTGAAATTGTTTTTAAATTCGGCCAATGAGAAATTTAAGATTATGAATCTTGATGTTATTTTGATGTTTAAATGTTAAATGTCAAAATACATGTGAAAATGTTATGTGATAATATAATGTTTGTGTTTGCAAGTTTTGAACTTTTCAGGTACAAACAGGAAGGGGATGGTCATGGTGCCCGGATTTGAATTTTTTTGAATTTTAAATTTATGTGTAATCGCGCATTTTAATTTACAAGTATATTTGTAATTTAAATTTTGTAATTTTGTTCCTCCAAAGTGTTATGGAGTTTCTTTAATTATTTGTAATTAGAGAAATAGGCTAGTGGCGTATAGACGACAAGCGGCCGTTGCTTAAAGAAGCAAAAAGGACAAAAGCGCGAGCACCATGGCTATCTCAATATAAACTGTTTATATGTATGTATGATTAGAACGTCTAGTATGCATAAATTGGGCAAATCGCGTTTGTATGGTTATTATGTTTGTCCAATAACGACTAGTGTATACCGATAGATGTTTGACATAGGTAACGACTAGCATGATAACTTACAATATGCGTTTGATGGGACCTAATTAACCCCAAGATAAAAGGAACCCTTAAAAGGAATAAATAATTAAGCATATGATTATCTCCCACCACCAATGCTACTCAAAACTCTTCTACGTAGTGGTGCTCCACAACTCAGTTGGGACCCACTATTTCGTTGGGCTAGAGTAGTGTTTGAAGTGTAAGACACTTAGGGTGCTGGTTTAATGCTTAACTAAGACATAAGTTGCAGGCACAGCCGGACTTATGTGCTTAGGGTAATGGTGCTAGGTTGGTTGCATGAGATGCACCACTAAGTGACAAAGAGTTGTCAACCTAAAGTTAAGAGAGGGTATGAGATACTGTTGATAAAGATCAACCCTTTATTTAAATTAATCTTGCGGTCTCAGACGGAGGTTAAAATAAATAATCGCACTCTTAAACCCACTAAGGTAAAATCTAAAGTAGATTAACCCTAAGTCAAAAGGAAGGGTCATTGACTTAGATAAAATAGTGGGAGGGGCAAATTATTTCAAGTCTTTAATAATTTGCTTTTAACTACATAACCGTATATTAACTAAAACTATCTTTACATCCTTTTCAGCTTATAGTATGACTAATCCACTGTCACTGCGTTCAATACTCGATACGAATAAACTGACCGGTTCGAATTTTATGGACTGGTATCGGAACCTAAGAATAGTTCTAAGGGCCGAAAAGATTGCCTACGTTTTAGATGCTGTAATACCCGTAGCTCCACGGGAAGGGGAAGAAGGGTTTGCGGAATTTGATTTCGTAACCCATCAACAGCACTTGGATGACAATGTGATGGCAGTATGCATCATGTTGGCATCCATGTCGCCTGAACTGCAAAAGCAGCATGAGCATATGGATGCTCCCCTATTATCGTACATCTCAAGGAGTTGTATGATATTAAAGGCAGGCATGAGAGGTATGAGGCCTCAAGAGAACTGTTCTCTTGTAGGATGACTGAGAGCATGTCTGTTGCCAGCCATGTTCTCAAGATGATCGGGCTGATTGAGAAGCTAGGAAACCTAGGCTTCATCATGGATGCCGAGCTAAGTAATGACTTAGTCCTCACCTCACTTCCACCTTCCTTCAGTCAATTCATCATGAATTACAATATGCATGGGATGCAAGTGAGCTTGCCTGAGTTGTTAAGCATGTTAACAACAGCTGAAGTGTCTATCAAGAAGGATAGGACACAGGCTCTTTTGATTGGTGGGCCTAGCAAGGCCAAGGGAAAGGGTAAGGAGCCTGCAAAAGGTGACCCCCTTAAGCCCAAAGGAAAATCCAAGAAGAAGAAGGGCAAGAAGAAGGGTAAGAAGGCACCTAAGGACAAGGGTGATGCTGAGTGCTTCCATTGTGGCAAGAAAGGCCACTGGAAGAGGAATTGTCCAGACTACCTGAACAATGTGAAGGACAAGAAGCATGGTGATGCTTCTGCCTCAGGTATTTTCATGATTGAGATAAATTATTCTTATGCTAATCCATCCTCATGGGTATTGGATACCGGATGTGGTTCTCATATCTGCAATATGTTGCAGGTACTTAGGAGCCCAAGGAGATTGGATAGAAACGAGGTGGATCTCCGCGTTGGTAATGGAGCAAGAGTTGCTGCTCATTCAGTTGGAGATGCTGACCTTATTTTGCCTACGGGCCTTTTATTGCATTTGAATAATTGTCTTTATGTTCCGCAAATTTCGAGAAACATTATTTCAATTTCTTGTTTAGAACAAGATGGATATACTTTCAGTATTAGGAATGTACTTTTTCTATCATTTTGAATGATATGGTTTACGGTACTGCTTCTTTAATAAATGGATTGTATGTGTTGGAAATGGGAAATGAAGTGCTCAATATAGATGTGAAACGACCTAGGACGGATAATCAATCTTATCTTTGGCACTGTAGACTAGGGCATATAAATGAAACAAGATTGTCTAGGATGCATAGAGATGGATACCTGGACTCCATGGATTTGGAATCCTATGGACAGTGTGAATCTTGTCTAGCTGGGAAAATGATTCAACAAAAGCCCAAAGGGCTTGAGAGTCATAGGGCTAGTGAGTTATTAGAACTCATTCATACTGATGTATGTGGCCCAATGTCTATTGAGGCTAGAGGTGGATATTCTTATTTCATTACCTTTACAGATGACAAATCAAGATTTGGGTATATATACCTAATGAGATATAAATCTGAAGCTTTTGAAAAGTTCAAAGAGTTTAGGAATGAGGTGGAGAAACAGCGTGGCAAGATGATTAAGACATTACGATTAGATCGTGGTGGTGAATATTTGAGCCACGAGTTTCAGGGTTATCTGAGAGAAAATGGAATTCTCTCACAATTTACCGCTCCTTACACACCACACCAAAACGGTGTCTCCGAAAGGAGAAACAGGACCTTGTTAGACATGGTTAGGTCTATGATGAGTGAGACTCAACTTCCAAAATCGTTTTGGGGATATGCCTTAGACACAACGGCATACCTTCTAAATAGGGTACCGTCTAAATCTGTTCAGACCACACCATATGAGATATGGAGTGGTAAGAGACCCAACCTGAGTTACCTCAGGGTATGGGGATCGCCAGCTTATGTCAAAGCGTTGACATCAGACAAGCTTAGTGCTAAGAGTGCTAAATGTCTATTTGTGGGGTATCCTAAAGGTACTAAGGGATACTACTTCTACTCCATGGAAGAACACAAAGTGTTTGTTTCAAAGAATGCTGAGTTCCTTGAGAAGGATTTGATCTCTCAAGGAGGCAGTGGGAGTAAGATTGATCTTGAAGAAGTGCAAGATCCACAAGAACAGATTGAGGAACCCGAGTCTGCTCCGCAGGCGACGTTCTCCAAAGGAGAAGTAAACACACAACTCCGTAGACCTACGAGGGTCATCCATCCACCTGAAAGGTACGGGTTTGTGATTGAGAATCAGCAAACTGTTGAGGATGATGAACCAAGTAACTACGAGGAGACGGTCAAAGATGTTGACTCCTCAAAATGGCTTGAAGCCATGGAATCTGAAATGGATTCGATGTATCAGAACAAGGTATGGACCTTGGTTCCTAAACCACAAGGAATAGTTCCTATTGGTAATAAATGGGTCTTTAAAAGAAAGACTGATGCAGATGGCAACGTTCAGACCTACAAAGCTAGGTTGGTGGCGAAAGGGTATCGTCAAAGACAAGGAGTTGACTATGATGAAACTTTTCACCAGTTGCCATGATCAAATCTATTAGGATCATGCTTGCAATAGCAGCATACCACGACTATGAAATTTGGCAAATGGATGTCAAGACCGCCTTCTTGAATGGGTTCTTGAAGGAGGAAGTGTACATGACACAACCTGAAGGCTTTGAAAACAAAGATCAGGTGCATATGGTATGCAAACTACAAAGGTCAATATATGGGCTAAAGCAAGCATCAAGGAGTTGGAATATACGTTTTGATGAAGTCGTTAAGAGTAACGGTTTTATCAAGAACGAGGATGAACCTTGTGTTTACAGAAAGGTAAGTGGGAGTAATGTCGTCTTCCTAGTGCTTTATGTAGATGACATATTGCTAATAGGAAATGACATCCCCACATTAAAAATAACGAAAGAGTGGCTTTCAGAAAACTTTACCATGAAGGATTTGGGAGAGGCAGCCTTTATACTCGGTATAAAGATCTATAGAGATAGATCCAAGAGGCTGCTGGGTTTATCTCAATCCACGTACGTTGACAAGATGCTAAAGAGGTTTAGCATGGAAGGGTCAAAAAGGGGTTTTCTTCCTGTCAGTCATGGGGTACACCTATCAAGGGCTATGTGTCCTAAGTCACAGCCTGAGAAGGATCGCATGAATGGAATTCCATACGCTTCGGCTATTGGATCCATCATGTATGCCATGATATGTACGAGACCAGATGTCTCATATGCTTTAAGCATTATGAGCAGATACCAGTCAGACCCTGGAGAGGGTCACTGGACGGCAGTCAAAACCATCCTTAAATACTTAAGAAGAACTAAGGTTGTGTTTCTGGTCTATGGTGGGGTTAATGAGTTAACAGTGAAAGGGTTCACTGATGCCAGCTTTCAGAGTGACAAAGATGACTGCAAGTCACAGTCAGGATTCGTATTCACCTTAAATGGTGGGGCAGTGTCTTGGAAAAGTTCCAAGCAGGAGACAACAGCAGACTCAACGACAGAGGCTGAATACATAGCTGCTTCAGAAGCAGCTAAGGAGGCAGTGTGGATCAAGAAGTTCATAAATGAACTAAGGGTGGTTCCAAGCGTGGATGAGCCCATACAGTTGCTTTGCGACAACACTGGAGCCATCGCGCAGTCAAAGGAACCTAGGTCTCATCAAAGATCTAAACACGTGCTCCGCAGATATCATTTGATTAGAGAAATCATTGATAGGAATGATGTAAAAATGGATTATGTTCCCACAGACGATAACCTGGCCGATTCTCTGACAAAGGCTGTTTCTCAGAGAAAACATGATAGTCATTATGAGGCTTTGGGCATACGACTTAGGTCTGATTGGCTCTAGGCCAAGTGGGAGCTTGTTAGCATATGGGTGTCCTAGAGACAATCTTTTGATTAAATAAAGGACACTAGATGTAGAACTTTATTTGTCGCAAATAAATGTAAGCACTATTTATTCAGTTTCATATTGTGTCTCGATATTACTGTTAATATTATATGAATGAACTGGATAAACCCCATGGAATAGAACAGGTATCTCTTGAGTATCTGTGATGAGATCACGATCATGAGGATTCAAGGATATTGCATGTCTATTCCTAATTATATGTTCCTAGTCTAGAGACACTGAGTTTGGGGATCAGTGATCTCGAGTAAAGACTAGTACGACTTATCTACTTGTATATGGATACAAGGTAAAGACCTCATGAGCTGCAGATATGGAGATATCTTAGCTAAAGTCGTGGGTGGACCTATAAGAGTATAGCTCGCACTGAACAGACCCAAAAAGAGACTCTATGAGGAAATCTCACAGATAGTGTCATTAGAGTAATCTCTTTATGTTTGGGTGTGTCTTTCCTTAGACCAGAAGTTATTACCTAGACTGTGTTCTTGAAGGCATGTTTTGATTGTATACCACTTCTGCCTGAAACATGGAGACTCATAGGTATACTGTTGGGCGTGTCCTTAAAGGGCACAGGGCTAGGGTAATAAGCTGAAGGAATTCGTCAAATCTCTGTGAGAGATTAGGTTATCTGTAAACCGGAGAAATCGGGATGACATTTACAGGGACTCGAGAATCTATGCATAGTAAAAGAGATCATGAGATGATCTGCCTTTAGAGTCAGTAAATTGAAGATTCCCTATTTCGAATAAAGCTTACCCTAAACCGCAGGGGTTGATACATTTCCTTACCCTAGGTTAATGGGAAGATAACCGAGACGAAGGGAAATACATACGGTAACCAAATATGTGCAATAGGATGATCAAGTCATTAATCTGACTAGTTCTGGGGCAACAAAGCATTGCTAGTGCTCTGTGTTGTCATTAATTGGGTTGTGGGCTTGTTGGGCCCAAGCCCAGTTATGTCAGTAGCTAAGTTGGACCTAATGGGTCACACACTAACACCTTATAGTTATGATGGACTAGCTTTAAAGGTATTGGGCCTAATAATGTTATTAGCCCAAGAAGCTGTTTGGAAGCCCACCTAAATGGGTGGGTGGTGCATGGAGTTTAGTAATGGGCTTGTATAGTCCAAGCCATTACTAATTAATTTAATTAGTTAAATTAATAATCAAATATTTGAATTTCGAATTTTGAATTTGAAATTTGAATTTTGAAATTTGAATTTAGAATTTGAATTTCGAAATTCGAATTTTGAATTTGATATTTGAAATTTGAATTTTAAAATTTGAATTTGAATTTCGAAATTCGAATTTTGAATTTGAAATTTGAAATTTTGAATTTTGAATTTTGAATTTGAATGTTTGAACGTTTGAATTCAAAAGTTTGAATTCGAATTTGAATTGGTTTTGAAAAGTTGTTTCAAATAAAAAGGATAAGACAGGATCTTATTGGAGCATATTCCTTGGATGAAGAAGCATCTTTGGAGGCTCTCCCTAGGCTGTTTGGTGCGCCACTTTTAAGTGATAAGAGTGTTATCTTATCACTTAAAACAAACCTCCATTCAGATTTGGTGGTTGAGGGAATCAGTGGGTAAGTTGATTCAAATTTTGAATGCAACTGCTCAATGTATTTGGACCCTTTATAGGGCTGAATTATGCGCATGAAAACTATATACTATATGATAGTTTATGAATTTAAGTTTAAATTAATTTGAATTTAAATTCATGTGGATAAGATTGGAGGTTGTTGACAAAGTTTGTTTTGCAACAGCTCCACCTTATCACACTGTTTCATGCACAACTTTCAAAGAAATTTGAAAGTTTGTTTTTCATTTTGAATGAATGAATTCCCTCCTCCTCTCCAAAGGGTGCGCATAAATAGACATGTTCCTCACCTTAGGTTTTATTTGGAAAACCAAGCCAACTCTCCTTCTCTATGCACCATTCTGTAGGGTAGCTCAGTACACCTTTCCAAACAGGATACCTAGCCTCCACCCTCACCACTTGTGCGCATAGCAAGCCTCATTGTGGTGTTCATCTGGTGGCTTTCAAGAAAGAGTTCTTGCATCATAGACGAACGGTGGTGTGGATCACCATTAGAGGGTTTGAACCCTTCAAGCCTGACATCTCATCTCCCTGACTGATCAGGCCAAAACAAGGTAACATCATGCTGTCTTAAAGCATGAATCCATGAGTGCATGTATGTTCCGCAGTAAAATTTTTGTTTTACACCTTACATGCATCGGCCTTCAAAGGCCAGTTTACTTTCATAAATAAATAGAAAAGAATTGTTTTTTTTTCAGAAACAATGTAAGGGAATATAATGATTGTTGTGTACACCCAAATTATAATTATATAAACAATTTTATTATTATTATTTGATTATGCAGAGGGCGTTTGGTAGAGGAGAAAATTTTTTTTGTTCGGGAATCTCAATTTTCGAAAATATGTAAAAAATATTTAGTTTACAATAATATCCGCAAATTTAAAATTTAGAAAAATTCAATTTGCCGGGAATCCGGCAAAATGCTGGCTACCAAACGCCTAATGTTTTTTTTTTCATAGCCTTATTTAAGGAGAATAGCAGTGTTTGGTTAGTTTATGCAAATTTAGTCACTTCAAAAAACTTGAAGTGTCGTGTCCGACATCTCGGACATCCCGACACTCTAACACATATGTATAATATTTGAAATTTCATTATATATCATGAAAAATTGATCGATATTTTACCAAACTGATATAATAAAATTAAAAATGGATACCACATAATTCTCATTGGAGTGTATAAAAGATTTTAATTTGAAAATATAATAGTAAATATTTACATCTTGTGTTTCTTTAAAAATTTAATGGATATTATAAGTTTAGTTTCATTTTTTTGTTATTGAATATTAAATATAATATACACTACATATATTAAAAATATTATTTAATATCAAAATATGCCGTAACATATCAAAATCTAATATTTTTTAGAAGTAATGTGTCGAAGTGTCGTGTCGTGTCTCATATCGGTGCGACATAGAGTTTAGGTATAACATTTTTTTTAAAGAAAGGTGAATATTTTTAAGAATAAATAAGTAACTTACTTTTTATAATTGTTTTCCACACACCCAGCTTTGCTCCTAAATTTATTTGTGTGAATAAATTAATCCTTAAATTTATAAATCTTGCCAATTAACTTTTAGGGTTTTATAAGAGTTACGTTGTAGGAAAAATGATTGTGTAATGTTATAGGAATTCATTTTGCGTGCCTTAGTTTTTTTTTTTTCAAAAAGTGCGGGCCCCACAAAATGTTGTGTGTATAGGAAACTTTTTTGTGTCATGTTAAATGATGAATGTAAACCTCTAACTTTTATACATAAACTTTTACCAAATTTTTTTTTATACATAAACAAATTCAGGAAAAGGATAAATTTGGAGACTAATTATGCCTATTTACTTACTAACTAAAATAGCTGCCCAATCAATAGCAAAGACTTTCCTAATTATGGTGATTAACATCCATAGAATTAAGCCCTGTGCCAAGATGAAGTCACCAATGCCTTGCTCTTCTTGAAATAAATACTGAAACATGCCTAGCCATCAAAATCCAAACTGCAACCATAAACGTTTTGATCAAATTGAACAGATTCGGTATCTGGTAGCATAGTAACAAGACTTGAATAACTCAAATCAAGCTCATAGTCACATGACATGAGGTAATCTGATGAGGACAAATGGTTGTGAGCAATATGGTCATTGGGAATCACTTCCATAGGCTCAGGTTTTGTGGATGCAAAAAGTGATGATGAAAAAGGGTATTCTTCTTTGTTTGGAAGGCTGTTATTGAAGCTAAGGAATATAGAAGAGCCAGAAGAAGAATTAGGTTCCAAAATCATCTCTGAATTTATAAAGCTTTTGCATTTGTGATGACCATAATATGTTGTCCTATATAACGGAGGGTACTCTTGAATTCTCTGCACTTGTTTTATTGCTGGACAACCTTGATCATTCTTGTGAGTGCATCTGAAGTAGCTCCTACACACACATTCAAATTATTTTGATCATATTGGATACATCATTAAGAGTGACCCCTATAGAGTTAAAGGGGTTTTTTGGTAGGTTATAATTTGATGAAGTTGAAGAATTAATACCTAAGGTATTTGGCATTCATTGTCATTTTTTGTCCATACTTTCTCCATGCATAGCCATCTTCAATCAGATTTGAGCTGTCCTTCTCCCAAGTTGGTGCAGTTGACCTTATGAAAACAAACATTCCAATTATAAAATTATTATTTAATTAATTGTTTGCATAACTAATCCAGTAATCTACTAACTAAAATATTTATGAAATCAATATAAATATATATATATATATATATATATATATATTTATATATCACAGTTAATCCAATGATTGTATAATCATTGTCATTCAATCTGGTTGACCTAGTTAAGATGCTGTTTAAAACTGCAATGAAAATTAATGGATTAGATGGAGCTAAATTGGGTATGCCAAAAATATCAAGGGAATATTTTCAGCATAATATATATATGTACTGTTTGAAAGGAAAAGCTTTGAGATTTAATTGCAAACTTAAACATATATATATATATATAAAGTTTGGCCGACTTTAGAAATTGAAAGCTTAGAGACAGAAATAATTTTATGAAAAATAAAGAGAAGAAATCTAATTTAACATAAAAAATTAAATTACTTAGGAATAAGGTATATAAAATAAAAATCTAAATATTAATTCAGACCCACCATAACTACGGAGAGCAGCTGCGGAGAAAATTTAGATCCTAAATACTGTGTATAACGAAATGTTATGAGAGATTGACACAAATATATTTACTTTAGCATCCTTGTCTTTCATAACATAACATGATACTATCAAATTCTTAAGGAGAACAAGAAGATTAATTCAAATATGATAATCAACAATAATCATAACAAGCAATTTGCTAGCAAGGTATATATGACTTTATAAATCTTACTTTCTCTTGTAGCACCCTCTTCTACTTTTAGGGTTGAAGAAACTCTCGCGACTCTCATCTGTATCCTCAGGCTTTTGGAAATTAACGGAAGAAGAGAAATCTCTGACAGTGATAGGAACAACCACCTCATTGGAGAAATCATTATTGGTGTTCAAGATGAAAAGGGTATTTGTGAATGATCTCAGTACCTTGTGCACAAGATCTTCAGCAAATGGTAACATTGACCCTCTTACATCTCCATGGTGAGTATTTGATTTATGAACAAGTACTTCAAGTAACTGATTTGCTATGTCACGCCCTCTGAGTAGCTCTTGTTCCATTTCCTTTCTTCCATTTGGAAGCTGATTCTCCATTGTTGTTTTGGAAGAGGTAACAGATTTGAGACCCTATGAAAAGGGAGAGACACACACTTCCTTTTATTCAAAAAATAGAACTCCCCCAACTTGCAACTTTTAAAATAGTTGCTCTTCCGAATCAAGACAAAAGTTCCAGATGTAGAAATTGACAGGGTTAGTTCACGAGCCAAAGGGAAATATCTTCGGTAGTAATGTAATACCGAAGACTCATTGTATCATTTACTTAATTTGGAACTAATAATATATATTTTTTATCATTTTATCCTTCTTTGTATGATTATTTTCTCCTAAACCATCAAATTTTTTCTACTTTCAATAAAGGAGTACATACTACAATAGTACCCAAGATATGCTCGAGTCTATCTCAAGGTTCTTTACATGGTATCAGAGCCTCATCGTCCCCCACTTTAAAGTGGAATTAAAATAAAAAACACAAAAAGGTAAACCAAAAATTGGGCCTGTGCATAATCCACGCTTCAAGCCCAAATGGCTCATATGTGAAGGGGCGTGTTGAGATATAAAGTCTCACATTGATTGTATGAGCATGTAAAACTTATAAGGCCTTGGGCACTTCCACCCTTTGAGCTAGCTTTTGGGGTGGTGTATCTCAAGGTTGTTTAATGAGAATAAGTGTTACTTGAATAACACAACCAATTAATATCTGCCACGTAAGGGTAAAGGTTTTCTCCTATTGAGAATAAGTGTTTGTTTTCTCGGAGATGCAGGATTAGCTCACAAGGTAAACTCAGCCATCTCAAAGGACAACATTGCTCTTTGGTTTTTGCAAGTGGGACGTCAAATCGAGTGTGGTTAATTTGGAATCTTTCCACTTATGGTCAAGTACCAGGTAAGATGATTTTAGGTTACATAATTATAAGTGTTTGGGTAATTTAATTTGGGGTAAAGATTATAATTGCATAAGTTTGATTGCTCCAGTGTCCATCTTCTTTTCATGGTACCAGCTTGGTGTGAGTTTGTTAAAAATTTATTAACTAATGGTTATATTTAATAATTTCGGAACATTTATGTATGAAACCGATCATCATTAATAAATATTTTATAACTCCTCTCTGGTTGTTAGCACTTCTGGAATGTGACTAACGCTGTTATCTTTTGAATGGTCAGTTTGATAACTAGATTAATACTTTGACTGTGAGAGAAATGGTATTATTTCCTTTTAATTAGGTGGAACATATGTATAGGGAAATTACTCAAAATAAAAAACTCTAGTCATCTTTTAATACTTTTAATAAATAAATGAGTGATAATGATATATTTCTAGGGTTCGCTTTTTCTACGGTTAATGTAGATAAATTATCTGCAGTAAGCACAATACGACGTCGGACGGAAATCATGGTGTTTTTGTAATTTTAATTTATTTTAGGGTTATAATAGTTTTTATATTTATAATTTTTTAAGATTATAATCCCAAAACAACATTATTTTGGGAATAAATGCAAATAACTTATCTGGGTAAACATTTTTCCCATATTTGTAGAGTAAAATAAGATTAATTAGATATTATTGCTTTTCTAGAAATCTGTATAGATATCAATAATATGAATATGAACATAATCTTGGTGCCTTCCACATTTCAGTATATTGATTGCATTTCACACTTGTTCATAAAACACCACATTCCACCAGTACTGCAAAAAAGAAAGTCAGTCTTTTTTGCTACAGAATTTAAGCTTGGAACACACAAACGAACTCATTATGAATGCAGAAGCAATAATTCCCACTGATTTGTATGTGATTTTTCTTCACATGCTAATATAATGTGTGTGTGTGTTATTTTGTTGGCACCCAACACAGATAAGATAAAAGCCGAAATGATAAGATAGTAAGACAATCGACTGAAAGCACCTATAGGATGTACAGTGATTAATTAGGTACCTAAGAATTTCTCAAAAACTAGAGCAAAAGTATATAAGATCGCAAAAACTCAAACAAATTGGACTATTTGCATGCATCCAAGCAACTTGTTTCCATTTGATTATACTCATTCTCTTGGCTATGCCATTTATTCATGTTGTATTGTAGTCTTCATGTACTGTTATGTCCTTGTGAAAGTCCTTCTCTGATCTCTGTTACCAGTGTTGATCTTGTATAATTAAACTCCAGCACTAATTAGTGAAATACAACAGTTTTCAACCAGGTCATATGCAACTTCTTCGTTATATGGAGATTTTTATCCAAATAACTTCTAACTTGAATTAGAGTCAGACATCTACATTAGAGGAGTAATTTTTTCCCTTGTACTAATTCGTTTGTCTTTTGAGGAAACGACTATTGTTTTTAGTTTTTACTAGAAATAATGTGTCCTAATCTTAACCATAAGAAATCATTCCTACAAAATAATTACACGGAAAAGTGTGTGTCATCATAAAGGAGGTAAAATTGTGTCATTTTAATATAGAGAAAGAGATAGATAAAGGAGAAGAGAGAGTTGATAAAAAAAAATAAAGGTGTGGATTCCATCTCTTTATAAGAGTGAAATGATATAAGTTATGTAATTTAAAATGATAAATAGTTTTCCCATATTGATATAACTGAACTATTGTTGGGTCTAGCTTCTATTAAATTTTAGTTCACATGGACAGAGCTAAGCTCTGTAGCAAGAAGAAGCAATGGTTGTCTGAATCAAATTTACAAGCCTAAACATAACTAGTCATGGAAATCTAACCAATAAGATTTGGCTCTACTGGGGGGATCAAACAGGTTAACAGGAAGGTCTTTCATTCAATACTCACTGATGGTAATTTTTTATATATGATTATTTGTGAGTTCTACTTTAAGCATATTTAATATGATGTCTTGATCAACTTTTCCTCCCAATGACCTTAACTTTCTTTGACCAAAACAAAGAGTCATGGATTGGAAATTTGATACAAGAAATTACACCCGTGATCATTGGATTCTACTCATGAATTGGCGAAAGCACTTAAATGATTTAAACATATGGGATGATAGATTGTGAATCACATGATCATTGGGAATTCCTTAATTTATTCTTCCTGCTACCAGATTAAGAAAAGAAAAGAAAAATAGACAAGACAAAATGTTAAACTATCATATACAGTATAAGAAAAAAAATATATCATCTGCGACGTAATGTAAAGCTTATAAACTGTCACCTATAATCTAAAAAATAAAACAAACATGCTACGATGTATAATTAATGAAAAGTAAAATTAATAAACTGCCATCTATAAAATAACACAAATACCAGATTTTAGACCTTCAAAAGTAAAATAAAGAGAGAAAAAATATAGGTAATTAAGACAACTTAATAAACATAAATTGATGAAAAAATTAGGTTTGATTATATGTTTTTTCATGTTAAATTGCCTAGTTTTTAGGAAGTAGTGTATTTGTTTACTCTTTAGGAAGTAGTGTTAGCATCTGG
The DNA here is from genome assembly GCA_032173675.1 of Gastrolobium villosum. Taxonomy (NCBI): domain Eukaryota; kingdom Viridiplantae; phylum Streptophyta; class Magnoliopsida; order Fabales; family Fabaceae; genus Gastrolobium; species Gastrolobium villosum. The sequence continues at coordinate 16,344 of JAVKPL010002412.1, forward strand.
TTGCAATAAGAGATATTTTAGTAGATTTCTTTATTGTTATATTTAAATTTATTTTTTGGTAAGTATCGACCAGTGTATGAAGTTTTAACTATCTGCCTTATTTGGTTTCGGTTACAAGCCTTTCCACCCTTCCCAAGAGTTGTGACCGTTAGCAATGGCACCCACTATCCTGCGGGTCAAATACTAGGGTTTAGCTGGGTCCCACTAGACTTATAACTCTTGAGTATATTTCAATTTTTTAGCTATTCAAGTGAATGAAGTATTTCCTTTTCTTATATTCATAGATTCTATTATTTCAATAGTAGTAGCAGAGAAATGTACTATCTGAACCCATGAAAGAAGAGTGCATTAGCTAGTAAAAAGACAATAATTGATGCAGTTACAGTAGGCCTGATGCACATGACCTAACAATTGTTTCAAGAAGTGTAAAGTCAATCAGAATTGTGGCCTAATAAGTATGACCCAATTTGTTTTAGAAATTAAAAATCGGAGGGTTACATTTTTATGAAATCTCAACTTTCTGTTTAGCCACTTTTTCTATGCGCTTTTGACATCATTTGGTATCAGAGCGCTATGTTGCCTTCAACCATTGAACAGAATCGTAGAGGTCGTCGATGGCGGAGTCGTGAAGGCAAGGGACGTGGATTCATTCCTAAAGAAGATAGACAACTGCGTCAGATAGACTCGCATGACATAGAAAATGAAGAGCTCGGAAGGCGGATTCAAGATTTGAAATGATAACTTAAGCATGCGTTGGACAAGAAAATTGGAGTTTTAGAGCGACTACTTGTGTAGGCGAAAAGTAAGAAAATTCAAGATTCGAAGTGACAACTTGTGCGGGCGCATAGTGAGAAATTCCAAATTTTGAAACGACAATTTGAAGAGGCGCAGAGCATGAAAATCCAAGATTTGGAGCTGCAACTTGCGCGAACAAAGTTGGGCATTCAATCTGCAGAGGGGAAGGAATCAGAGAACACATATGATGACGAAGAGGAGGACGTCATCCAAGGATGAAATCGGGGAGTAGTGTAAGAACCCGCACCGCTAAATAATTAATAAATAACATTTTCGGTTATGCTTTTCGGTTATGCTTTTCGGATGAAAGGTGCAGATATCGGTTATGCTTCGCGGTATAAATGTGTACCGGTGAAGTATCCCGAAAAATTATAATAAAAATATAAATATTCCTAGAAAAATATCTAGGTCAAGGATATCAAGTTTGGTGAAAGAAATCGCACCGTTAATTTAGGAATTTAATTTAATTAAATATAAATTTAGGAAATAATTCCATAATTGATCCTAATAATTATGAGAAGGCTTAAATAATTATGGTAAGTGATTAATAATGTCGAAAGTCGCTTTTCTGACGAAAAGTGCAGATACCGATTCTGCTCCATGGTATAAGTGCGTACCGATGAAGTATCCCGAAAGATTATAATAAGTATGAGAATATCCTTAAAATAATATATAGGACTAGTATAACAAGTTTGAAGTCAAAATAATGAGAACTGGCGTCAGAACTGATACCGGCTACGTAAAAGCGCGTACTGGAGAAGTGCTGCGAAAAATAAAATAAAAATATGACAAATCTTAGAAAAAATGGCTAGGTTGATAATCCAAAGTTTGAGACTAAAATGATAAGCGAGACTATTAGTGCTAATACAGTGAGATAAGTTTAATGGACCTATAAACATGGAATGAGCCCAAAACCCTAGGCCATAATTTTATTCCTACGTGAGGCCCTTGTTGCTGATTGCCTTCAGCCATTCCCCTTCCATTCCCACCTTCATTTCACCATAGGAACCTCCAAGTGATCATCTTTCTTCACACTTCCTTCACCAAATTAGCATAGCTTGGTGAGAACAAGTCTTGGGGTGAGTGAAAGGTCCTTGTTTGCTGAGTTTTGGCCTCTAACTTGTGGTGGCTTGAGGGCTGAATTGTGGGTTCTCATTGTGAGAGCCATTCTCTTGTCATGGTGGCTTCAAGGAACCATTTTTAAGTGTAAAAGACCGAACTTGAAGTGCCAAATTCGTGGTAGCTTAAAGTCAGAAACTTTGGGCATTGTTGGAAGCTCCAAGGCAGTGTATTTTCTGAGTTCGTGAAGTTTAAGGTGAGCCATGATCACCCCTTTAGAAATTTCCATGGTTTGAGCTTGTCTGGGTCTTT
>JAVKPL010002413.1:0-18594 GCA_032173675.1 Gastrolobium villosum
GGCGGAATACATTTTCCGTCAAAAATCTTCGACCGAATCCATTTTCCGTCGAAAAACTTCACAAAATCAATTTCTTTTGCATTTATTTTATTCATCCGTTTTCGATGGAATTCATTTTCCGTCAAAAATCTTCATAAAAACAATTTCTTTTGCATTTATTTTATTCATCCGTTTTCGACGGAATTTGTGTTCCGTCGAAAAACTTCACAAAATCAATTTCTTTTGCATTTATTTTATTCATCCGTTTTCGACGGAATACATTTTTCGTCAAAAATCTTCGACGGAATACATTTTGCGTCGAAAAACTTGATAAAATCAATTTCTTTTGCAGTTATTTTATTCATCCATTTTCGACGGAATTCATTTTTCGTCAAAAATCTTCGACGGAATACAATTTTCGTCGAAAAACTTGATAAAATCAATTTCTTTTGCATTTATTTTATTCATCCATTTTCGACGGAATTCATTTTTCGTCAAAAATCTTCGACGGAATACAATTTGCGTCGAAAAACTTGATAAAATCAATTTCTTTTGCATTTATTTTATTCATCCGTTTTCGACGGAATACATTTTCCGTCAAAAATCTTCGACCGAATCCATTTTCCGTCGAAAAACTTCACAAAATCAATTTCTTTTGCATTTATTTTATTCATCCGTTTTCGATGGAATTCATTTTCCGTCAAAAATCTTCACAAAAACAATTTCTTTTGCATTTATTTTATTCATCCGTTTTCGACGGAATTTGTTTTCCGTCGAAAAACTTCACAAAATCAATTTCTTTTGCATTTATTTTATTCATCCGTTTTCGACGGAATACATTTTTCGTCAAAAATCTTCGACGGAATACATTTTACGACGAAAAACTTGATAAAATCAATTTCTTTTGCATTTATTTTATTCATCCATTTTCGACGGAATTCATTTTTCGTCAAAAATCTTCGACGGAATACAATTTTCGTCGAAAAACTTGATAAAATCAATTTCTTTTGCATTTATTTTATTCATCCGTTTTCGACGGAATTCATTTTCTGTCAAAAATCTTCGACGGAATCCATTTTCCATCAAAAATCTTCAACGAAATTCATTTTTCGTCGAAAAACTTCAAAAAATCAATTTCTTTTGCATTTATTTTATTAATCCGTTTTCAACGCAATTCTTTTTTCGTCGAAAAACTTCATAAAATCAATTTCTTTTGCATTTATTTTATTCATCCGTTTTCGACGGAATACATTTTCCGTCAAAAATCTTCAACGGAATCCATTTTCCGTCAAAAATCTTCAACGGAATTCTTTTTCCGTCGAAAAACTTCACAAAATCAATTTCTTTTGCATTTATTTTATTCATCCGTTTTCGACGGAATTCATTTTCTGTCAAAAATCTTCGACGGAATCCATTTTCCATCAAAAATCTTCAACGAAATTCATTTTTCGTCGAAAAACTTCAAAAAATCAATTTCTTTTGCATTTATTTTATTAATCCGTTTTCAACGCAATTCTTTTTTTGTCGAAAAACTTCACAAAATCAATTTCTTTTGCATTTATTTTATTCATCCGTTTTCGACGGAATACATTTTCCGTCAAAAATCTTCGACGGAATCCATTTCCCGTCAAAATCAATTTCTTTTGCATTTATTTTATTCATCCATTTTCGACGGAATCCATTTTCCGTCAAAAATCTTCGACGGAATCCATTTTCCGTCGAAAAACTTCACAAAATCAATTTCTTTTGCATTTATTTTATTCATCCATTTTCGACGGAATACATTTTCCGTCAAAAAATTTCGACCTAATCCATTTTCCGTCGAAAAACTTCACAAAATCAATTTCTTTTGCATTTATTTTATTCATATTCATCAGTTTTCGACGGAATCCATTTTCCGTCAAAAATCTTCACAAAATCAATTTCTTTTGCATTTATTTTATTCATCTGTTTTCGACGGAATACATTTTTCGTCAAAAATGTTCGACGGAATCCATTTTTCATCGAAAAACTTCATAAAATCAATTTCTTTTGCATTTATTTTATTCATCCGTTTTTGACGGAATTTGTTTTTCGTCGAAAAACTTCAGAAAATCAATTTCTTTTGCATTTATTTTATTAATCCGTTTTCGATGGAATTCATTTGCCGTCAAAAATTTTCGACGGAATCCATTTTCCGTCAAAAATCTTCTACGGAATCCATTTTCAGTCGAAAAACTTCACAAAATCAATTTCTTTTGCATTTTTTTTATTCATCCGTTTTCGACGGAATTTGTTTTCCGTCGAAAAACTTCACAAAATCAATTTATTTTGCATTTATTTTATTCATCCTTTTTCGACTGAATACATTTTTCGTCAAAAATCTTCGATGGAATACATTTTGCGTCGAAAAACTTGATAAAATCAATTTCTTTTGCATTTATTTTATTCATCCATTTTCGACGGAATTCATTTTTCGTCAAAAATCTTCGACGGAATACAATTTTCGTCGAAAAACTTGATAAAATCAATTTCTTTTGCATTTATTTTATTCATCCGTTTTCGACGGAATTCATTTTCTGTCAAAAATCTTCGACGGAATCCATTTTCCATCAAAAATCTTCTACAAAATTCATTTTTCGTCGAAAAACTTCAAAAAATCAATTTCTTTTGCATTTATTTTATTAATCCATTTTCGACGCACTTCTTTTTCCGTCGAAAAAATTCACAAAATCAATTTCTTTTGCATTTATTTTATTCATCCGTTTTCGACGGAATCCATTTTCCGTCAAAAATCTTCTACGGAATCCATTTTCAGTCGAAAAACTTCACAAAATCAATTTCTTTTGCATTTTTTTTATTCATCCGTTTTCGACGGAATTTGTTTTCCGTCGAAAAACTTCACAAAATCAATTTATTTTGCATTTATTTTATTCATCCGTTTTCGACGGAATACATTTTTCGTCAAAAATCTTCGACGGAATACATTTTGCGTCGAAAAACTTGATAAAATCAATTTCTTTTGCATTTATTTTATTCATCCATTTTCGACGGAATTCATTTTTCGTCAAAAATCTTCGACGGAATACAATTTTCGTCGAAAAACTTGATAAAATCAATTTCTTTTGCATTTATTTTATTCATCCGTTTTCGACGGAATTCATTTTCTGTCAAAAATCTTCGACGGAATCCATTTTCCATCAAAAATCTTCTACAAAATTCATTTTTCGTCGAAAAACTTCAAAAAATCAATTTCTTTTGCATTTATTTTATTAATCCATTTTCGACGCACTTCTTTTTCCGTCGAAAAAATTCACAAAATCAATTTCTTTTGCATTTATTTTATTCATCCGTTTTCGACGGAATACATTTTCCGTCAAAAATCTTCGACGGAATACATTTTTCGTCAAAAAAAAACATTTGTCGAAAAACTTCACAAAATCAATTTCTTTTGCATTTATTTTATTCATCCATTTCGATGGAATTTATTTTCCGTCAAAAATCTTCGACGGAATCCATTTTCCGTCAAAAATCTTCACAAAAACAATTTCTTTTGCATTTATTTTATTCATCCGTTTTCGACGGAATTTGTTTTCCGTCGAAAAACTTCAGAAAATCAATTTCTTTTGCATTTATTTTATTAATCCGTTTTCGATGGAATTCATTTTGCCGTCAAAAAATTTCGACGGAATCCATTTTCCGTCAAAAATCTTCTACGGAATACATTTTCAGTCGAAAAACTTCACAAAATCAATTTCTTTTGCATTTATTTTATTCATCCGTTTTCGACGGAATTTGTTTTCCGTCGAAAAACTTCACAAAATCAATTAATTTTGCATTTATTTTATTCATCCGTTTTCGACGGAATACATTTTTCGTCAAAAATCTTCGACGGAATACATTTTGCGTCGAAAAACTTGATAAAATCAATTTCTTTTGCATTTATTTTATTCATCCATTTTCGACGGAATTCATTTTCCGTCAAAAATCTTCGACGGAATACAATTTTCGTCAAAAAACTTGATAAAATCAATTTCTTTTGCATTTATTTTATTCATCCGTTTTCGACGGAATTCATTTTTCGTCAAAAATCTTCGACGAAAAAGATAAAATCAATTTTTTTCAAAAATTTTTACGAAATTCATTTTTCGTAGAAAAACTTCAAAAAATCAATTTCTTTTGCATTTATTTTATTAATCCGTTTTCGACGCAATTCTTTTTCCGTCGAAAAACTTCACAAAATCAATTTCTTTTGCATTTATTTTATTCATCCGTTTTCGACGGAATACATTTTCCGTCAAAAATCTTCGACGGAATCCATTTTCCATCAAAAATCTTCAACGAAATTCATTTTTCGTCGAAAAACTTCAAAAAATCAATTTCTTTTGCATTTATTTTATTAATCCGTTTTCAACGCAATTCTTTTTTCGTCGAAAAACTTCACAAAATCAATTTCTTTTGCATTTATTTTATTCATCCGTTTTCGACGGAATACATTTTCCGTCAAAAATCTTCGACGGAATCCATTTTTCGTCGAAAAACTTCACAAAATCAATTTCTTTTGCATTTATTTTATTCATCCATTTTCGACGGAATACATTTTCCGTCAAAAAATCTTCGACGGAATCCATTTTCCGTCGAAAAACTTCACAAAATCAATTTCTTTTGCATTTATTTTATTCATCCATTTTCGACGGAATACATTTTCCGTAAAAAATCTTCGACCTAATCCATTTTCCGTCGAAAAACTTCACAAAATCAATTTCTTTTGCATTTATTTTATTCATCCATGTTCGATGGAATTTATTTTCCGTCAAAAATCTTCGACGGAATCCATTTTCCGTCAAAAATCTTCACAAAATCAATTTCTTTTGCATTTATTTTATTCATCTGTTTTCGACGGAATACATTTTTCGTCAAAAATGTTCGACGGAATCCATTTTTCATCGAAAAACTTCATAAAATCAATTTCTTTTGCATTTATTTTATTCATCCGTTTTTGACGGAATTTGTTTTTCGTCGAAAAACTTCAGAAAATCAATTTCTTTTGCATTTATTTTATTAATCCGTTTTCGATGGAATTCATTTGCCGTCAAAAATTTTCGACGGAATCCATTTTCCGTCAAAAATCTTCTACGGAATCCATTTTCAGTCGAAAAACTTCACAAAATCAATTTCTTTTGCATTTTTTTTATTCATCCGTTTTCGACGGAATTTGTTTTCCGTCGAAAAACTTCACAAAATCAATTTATTTTGCATTTATTTTATTCATCCGTTTTCGACGGAATACATTTTTCGTCAAAAATCTTCGACGGAATACATTTTGCGTCGAAAAACTTGATAAAATCAATTTCTTTTGCATTTATTTTATTCATCCATTTTCGACGGAATTCATTTTTCGTCAAAAATCTTCGACGGAATACAATTTTCGTCGAAAAACTTGATAAAATCAATTTCTTTTGCATTTATTTTATTCATCCGTTTTCGACGGAATTCATTTTCTGTCAAAAATCTTCGACGGAATCCATTTTCCATCAAAAATCTTCTACAAAATTCATTTTTCGTCGAAAAACTTCAAAAAATCAATTTCTTTTGCATTTATTTTATTAATCCATTTTCGACGCACTTCTTTTTCCGTCGAAAAAATTCACAAAATCAATTTCTTTTGCATTTATTTTATTCATCCGTTTTCGACGGAATCCATTTTCCGTCAAAAATCTTCGACGGAATCCATTTTCAGTCGAAAAACTTCACAAAATCAATTTCTTTTGCATTTTTTTTATCCATCCGTTTTCGACATTTTCCATCAAAAATTTGTTTTCCGTCGAAAAACTTCACAAAATCAATTTATTTTGCATTTATTTTATTCATCCGTTTTCGACGGAATACATTTTTCGTCAAAAATCTTCGACGGAATACATTTTGCGTCGAAAAACTTGATAAAATCAATTTCTTTTGCATTTATTTTATTCATCCATTTTCGACGGAATTCATTTTTCGTCAAAAATCTTCGACGGAATACAATTTTCGTCGAAAAACTTGATAAAATCAATTTCTTTTGCATTTATTTTATTCATCCGTTTTCGACGGAATTCATTTTCTGTCAAAAATCTTCGACGGAATCCATTTTCCATCAAAAATCTTCTACAAAATTCATTTTTCGTCGAAAAACTTCAAAAAATCAATTTCTTTTGCATTTATTTTATTAATCCATTTTCGACGCACTTCTTTTTCCGTCGAAAAAATTCACAAAATCAATTTCTTTTGCATTTATTTTATTCATCCGTTTTCGACGGAATACATTTTCCGTCAAAAATCTTCGACGGAATACATTTTGCGTCGAAAAACTTCACATAATCAATTTCTTTTGCATTTATTTTATTCATCCATTTTCGACGGAATTCATTTTCCGTCAAAAATCTTCGACGGAATCCATTTTCCGTCGAAAAACTTCACAAAATCAATTTCTTTTGCATTTATTTTATTCATCCGTTTTCGAAGGAATTCATTTTCCATCAAAAATCTTCGACGGAAACCATTTTCCATCAAAAATCTTCTAAGGAATCCATTTTCCGTCGAAAAACTTCATTTTCGACGGAATTCATTTTCCGTTAAAAATCTTCACAAAATCAATTTCTTTTACATTTATTTTATTAATCCGTTTTCGACGGAATACATTTTTCGTCGAAAAACTTGATAAAATCAATTTCTTTTGCATTTATTTTATTCATCCGTTTTCGACGGAATACATTTTCCGTCAAAAATCTTCGACCGAATCCATTTTCCGTCGAAAAACTTCACAAAATCAATTTCTTTTGCATTTATTTTATTCATCCATTTTCGATGGAATTCATTTTCCGTCAAAAATCTTCATAAAAATAATTTCTTTTGCATTTATTTTATTCATCCGTTTTCGACGGAATTTGTTTTCCGTCGAAAAACTTCACAAAATCAATTTCTTTTGCATTTATTTTATTCATCCGTTTTCGACGGAATACATTTTTCGTCAAAAATCTTCGACGGAATACATTTTGCGTCGAAAATCTTGATAAAATCAATTTCTTTTGCATTTATTTTATTCATCCATTTTCGACGGAATTCATTTTCCGTCAAAAATCTTCGACGGAATACAATTTTCGTCGAAAAACTTGATGAAATCAATTTCTTTTGCATTTATTTTATTCATCCGTTTTCAACGGAATTCATTTTCTGTCAAAAATCTTCGACGGAATCCATTTTCCATCAAAAATCTTCAACGAAATTCATTTTTCGTCGAAAAACTTCAAAAAATCAATTTCTTTTGCATTTATTTTATTAATCCGTTTTCAACGCAATTCTTTTTTCGTCGAAAAACTTCACAAAATCAATTTCTTTTGCATTTATTTTATTCATCCGTTTTCGACGGAATACATTTTCCGTCAAAAATCTTCGACGGAATCCATTTTCCGTCAAAAATCTTCGACGGAATCCATTTTCCGTCGAAAAACTTCACAAAATCAATTTCTTTTGCATTTATTTTATTCATCCATTTTCGACGGAATACATTTTCCGTCAAAAAATTTCGACCTAATCCATTTTCCGTCGAAAAACTTCACAAAATCAATTTCTTTTGCATTTATTTTATTCATCCATGTTCGATGGAATTTATTTTCCGTCAAAAATCTTCGACCTAATCCATTTTCCGTCAAAAATCTTCACAAAATCAATTTCTTTTGCATTTATTTTATTCATCCGTTTTCGACGAAATTTGTTTTCCGTCGAAAAACTTCACAAAATCAATTTCTTTTGCATTTATTTTATTCATCTGTTTTCGACGGAATACATTTTTCGTCAAAAATGTTCGACGGAATCCATTTTTCATCGAAAAACTTCATAAAATCAATTTCTTTTGCATTTATTTTATTCATCCGTTTTTGACGGAATTTGTTTTTCGTCGAAAAACTTCAGAAAATCAATTTCTTTTGCATTTATTTTATTAATCCGTTTTCGATGGAATTCATTTGCCGTCAAAAATTTTCGACGGAATCCATTTTCCGTCAAAAATCTTCTACGGAATCCATTTTCAGTCGAAAAACTTCACAAAATCAATTTCTTTTGCATTTTTTTTATTCATCCGTTTTCGACGGAATTTGTTTTCCGTCGAAAAACTTCACAAAATCAATTTATTTTGCATTTATTTTATTCATCCGTTTTCGACGGAATACATTTTTCGTCAAAAATCTTCGACGGAATACATTTTGCGTCGAAAAACTTGATAAAATCAATTTCTTTTGCATTTATTTTATTCATCCATTTTCGACGGAATTCATTTTTCGTCAAAAATCTTCGACGGAATACAATTTTCGTCGAAAAACTTGATAAAATCAATTTCTTTTGCATTTATTTTATTCATCCGTTTTCGACGGAATTCATTTTCTGTCAAAAATCTTCGACGGAATCCATTTTCCATCAAAAATCTTCTACAAAATTCATTTTTCGTCGAAAAACTTCAAAAAATCAATTTCTTTTGCATTTATTTTATTAATCCATTTTCGACGTCGAAAAAATTCACAAAATCAATTTCTTTTGCATTTATTTTATTCATCCATTTTCGACGGAATTCATTTTCCGTCAAAAATCTTCGACGGAATCCATTTTCAGTCGAAAAACTTCACAAAATCAATTTCTTTTGCATTTATTTTATTCATCCGTTTTCGACGGAATTTGTTTTCCGTCGAAAAACTTCACAAAATCAATTTATTTTGCATTTATTTTATTCATCCGTTTTCGACGGAATACATTTTTCGTCAAAAATCTTCGACGGAATACATTTTGCGTCGAAAAACTTGATAAAATCAATTTCTTTTGCATTTATTTTATTCATCCATTTTCGACGGAATTCATTTTTCGTCAAAAATCTTCGACGGAATACAATTTTCGTCGAAAAACTTGATAAAATCAATTTCTTTTGCATTTATTTTATTCATCCGTTTTCGACGGAATTCATTTTCTGTCAAAAATCTTCGACGGAATCCATTTTCCATCAAAAATCTTCTACAAAATTCATTTTTCGTCGAAAAACTTCAAAAAATCAATTTCTTTTGCATTTATTTTATTAATCCATTTTCGACGCACTTCTTTTTCCGTCGAAAAAATTCACAAAATCAATTTCTTTTGCATTTATTTTATTCATCCGTTTTCGACGGAATACATTTTCCGTCAAAAATCTTCGACGGAATACATTTTTCGTCAAAAAACTTCGACGGAATCCATTTTCCGTCGAAAAACTTCACAAAATCAATTTCTTTTGCATTTATTTTATTCATCCATGTTCGATGGAATTTATTTTCCGTCAAAAATCTTCGACGGAATCCATTTTCCGTCAAAAATCTTCACAAAAACAATTTCTTTTGCATTTATTTTATTCATCCGTTTTTGACGGAATTTGTTTTTCATCGAAAAACTTCAGAAAATCAATTTCTTTTGCATTTATTTTATTAATCCGTTTTCGATGGAATTCATTTGCCGTCAAAAAATTTCGACGGAATCCATTTTCCGTCAAAAATCTTCTACGGAATACATTTTCAGTCGAAAAACTTCACAAAATCAATTTCTTTTGCATTTATTTTATTCATCCGTTTTCGACGGAATTTGTTTTCCGTCGAAAAACTTCACAAAATCAATTAATTTTGCATTTATTTTATTCATCCGTTTTCGACGGAATACATTTTTCGTCAAAAATCTTCGACGGAATACATTTTGCGTCGAAAAACTTGATAAAATCAATTTCTTTTGCATTTATTTTATTCATCCATTTTCGACGGAATTCATTTTCCGTCAAAAATCTTCGACGGAATACAATTTTCGTCAAAAAACTTGATAAAATCAATTTCTTTTGCATTTATTTTATTCATCCGTTTTCGACGGAATTCATTTTCTGTCAAAAATCTTCGACAGAATCCATTTTCCATCAAAAATTTTCTACGAAATTCATTTTTCGTCGAAAAACTTCAAAAAATCAATTTCTTTTGCATTTATTTTATTAATCCGTTTTCGACGCAATTCTTTTTCCGTCGAAAAACTTCACAAAATCAATTTCTTTTGCATTTATTTTATTCATCCGTTTTCGACGGAATACATTTTCCGTCAAAAATCTTCGACCGAATCCATTTTCCGTCGAAAAACTTCACAAAATCAATTTCTTTTGCATTTATTTTATTCATCCGTTTTCGATGGAATTCATTTTCCGTCAAAAATCTTCATAAAAACAATTTCTTTTGCATTTATTTTATTCATCCGTTTTCGACGGAATTTGTTTTCCGTCGAAAAACTTCACAAAATCAATTTCTTTTGCATTTATTTTATTCATCCGTTTTCGACGGAATACATTTTTCGTCAAAAATCTTCGACGGAATACATTTTGCGTCGAAAAACTTGATAAAATCAATTTCTTTTGCATTTATTTTATTCATCCATTTTCGACGGAATTCATTTTTCGTCAAAAATCTTCGACGGAATACAATCGAAAAACTTGATAAAATCAATTTCTTTTGCATTTATTTTATTCATCCATTTTCGACGGAATTCATTTTTCGTCAAAAATCTTCGACGGAATCCATTTTCCGTCGAAAAACTTCAAAAAATCAATTTCTTTTGAAAAACTTGATAAAATCAATTTCTTTTGCATTTATTTTATTCATCCGTTTTCGACGGAATACATTTTCCGTCAAAAATCTTCGACCGAATCCATTTTCCGTCGAAAAACTTCACAAAATCAATTTCTTTTGCATTTATTTTATTCATCCGTTTTCGATGGAATTCATTTTCCGTCAAAAATCTTCACAAAAACAATTTCTTTTGCATTTATTTTATTCATCCGTTTTCGACGGAATTTGTTTTCCGTCGAAAAACTTCACAAAATCAATTTCTTTTGCATTTATTTTATTCATCCGTTTTCGACGGAATACATTTTTCGTCAAAAATCTTCGACGGAATACATTTTGCGTCGAAAAACTTGATAAAATCAATTTCTTTTGCATTTATTTTATTCATCCATTTTCGACGGAATTCATTTTTCGTCAAAAATCTTCGACGGAATACAATTTTCGTCGAAAAACTTGATAAAATCAATTTCTTTTGCATTTATTTTATTCATCCGTTTTCGACGGAATTCATTTTCTGTCAAAAATCTTCGACGGAATCCATTTTCCATCAAAAATCTTCAACGAAATTCATTTTTCGTCGAAAAACTTCAAAAAATCAATTTCTTTTGCATTTATTTTATTAATCCGTTTTCAACGCAATTCTTTTTTCGTCGAAAAACTTCACAAAATCAATTTCTTTTGCATTTATTTTATTCATCCGTTTTCGACGAATACATTTTCCGTCAAAAATCTTCAACGGAATCCATTTTCCGTCAAAAATCTTCGACGGAATCCATTTTCCGTCGAAAAACTTCACAAAATCAATTTCTTTTGCATTTATTTTATTCATCCATTTTCGACGGAATACATTTTCCGTCAAAAAATTTCGACCTAATCCATTTTCCGTCGAAAAACTTCACAAAATCAATTTCTTTTGCATTTATTTTATTCATCCATGTTCGATGGAATTTATTTTCCGTCAAAAATCTTCGACGGAATCCATTTTCCGTCAAAAATCTTCACAAAATCAATTTCTTTTGCATTTATTTTATTCATCCGTTTTCGACGGAATTTGTTTTCCGTCGAAAAACTTCACAAAATCAATTTCTTTTGCATTTATTTTATTCATCTGTTTTCGACGGAATACATTTTTCGTCAAAAATCTTCGACGGAATACATTTTGCGTCGAAAAACTTGATAAAATCAATTTCTTTTGCATTTATTTTATTCATCCATTTTCGACGGAATTCATTTTTTGTCAAAAATCTTCGACGGAATACAATTTTCGTCGAAAAACTTGATAAAATCAATTTCTTTTGCATTTATTTTATTCATCCGTTTTCGACGGAATTCATTTTCTGTCAAAAATCTTCGACGGAATCCATTTTCCATCAAAAATCTTCAACGAAATTCATTTTTCGTCGAAAAACTAAAAATCAATTTCTTTTGCATTTATTTTATTAATCCGTTTTCAACGCAATTCTTTTTTCGTCGAAAAACTTCACAAAATCAATTTCTTTTGCATTTATTTTATTCATCCGTTTTCGACGGAATACATTTTCCGTCAAAAATCTTCGACGGAATCCATTTCCCGTCAAAAATCGTCGACAAAATCAATTTCTTTTCATTTCAAAAATCGTTTTCGACGGAATCCATTTTCCGTCGAAAAACTTCACAAAATCAATTTCTTTTGCATTTATTTTATTCATCCGTTTTCGACGGAATACATTTTTCGTCAAAAATCTTCGATGGAATACATTTTGCGTCGAAAAACTTGATAAAATCAATTTCTTTTGCATTTATTTTATTCATCCATTTTCGACGGAATTCATTTTTCGTCAAAAATCTTCGACGGAATACAATTTTCGTCGAAAAACTTGATAAAATCAATTTCTTTTACATTTATTTTATTCATCCGTTTTCGACGGAATTCATTTTCTGTCAAAAATCTTCGACGGAATCCATTTTCCATCAAAAATCTTCTACAAAATTCATTTTTCGTCGAAAAACTTCAAAAAATCAATTTCTTTTGCATTTATTTTATTAATCCATTTTCGACGCACTTCTTTTTCCGTCGAAAAAATTCACAAAATCAATTTCTTTTGCATTTATTTTATTCATCCGTTTTCGACGGAATCCATTTTCCGTCAAAAATCTTCGACGGAATCCATTTTCAGTCGAAAAACTTCACAAAATCAATTTCTTTTGCATTTTTTTTATTCATCCGTTTTCGACGGAATTTGTTTTCCGTCGAAAAACTTCACAAAATCAATTTATTTTGCATTTATTTTATTCATCCGTTTTCGACGGAATACATTTTTCGTCAAAAATCTTCGACGGAATACATTTTGCGTCGAAAAACTTGATAAAATCAATTTCTTTTGCATTTATTTTATTCATCCATTTTCGACGGAATTCATTTTTCGTCAAAAATCTTCGACGGAATACAATTTTCGTCGAAAAACTTGATAAAATCAATTTCTTTTGCATTTATTTTATTCATCCGTTTTCGACGGAATTCATTTTCTGTCAAAAATCTTCGACGGAATCCATTTTCCATCAAAAATCTTCTACAAAATTCATTTTTCGTCGAAAAACTTCAAAAAATCAATTTCTTTTGCATTTATTTTATTAATCCATTTTCGACGCACTTCTTTTTCCGTCGAAAAAATTCACAAAATCAATTTCTTTTGCATTTATTTTATTCATCCGTTTTCGACGGAATACATTTTCCGTCAAAAATCTTCGACGGAATACATTTTTCGTCAAAAAACTTCGACGGAATCCATTTTCCGTCGAAAAACTTCACAAAATCAATTTCTTTTGCATTTATTTTATTCATCCATGTTCGATGGAATTTATTTTCCGTCAAAAATCTTCGACGGAATCCATTTTCCGTCAAAAATCTTCACAAAAACAATTTCTTTTGCATTTATTTTATTCATCCGTTATTGACGGAATTTGTTTTTCATCGAAAAACTTCAGAAAATCAATTTCTTTTGCATTTATTTTATTAATCCGTTTTCGATGGAATTCATTTGCCGTCAAAAAATTTCGACGGAATCCATTTTCCGTCAAAAATCTTCTACGGAATACATTTTCAGTCGAAAAACTTCACAAAATCAATTTCTTTTGCATTTATTTTATTCATCCGTTTTCGACGGAATTTGTTTTCCGTCGAAAAACTTCACAAAATCAATTAATTTTGCATTTATTTTATGCATCCGTTTTCGACGGAATACATTTTTCGTCAAAAATCTTCGACGGAATACATTTTGCGTCGAAAAACTTGATAAAATCAATTTCTTTTGCATTTATTTTATTCATCCATTTTCGACGGAATTCATTTTCCGTCAAAAATCTTCGACGGAATACAATTTTCGTCAAAAAACTTGATAAAATCAATTTCTTTTGCATTTATTTTATTCATCCGTTTTCGACGGAATTCATTTTCTGTCCAAAATATTCGACAGAATCCATTTTCCATCAAAAATTTTCTACGAAATTCATTTTTCGTAGAAAAACTTCAAAAAATCAATTTCTTTTGCATTTATTTTATTAATCCGTTTTCGACGCAATTCTTTTTCCGTCGAAAAACTTAACAAAATCAATTTCTTTTGCATTTATTTTATTCATCCGTTTTCGGCGGAATACATTTTCCGTCAAAAATCTTCGACCGAATCCATTTTCCGTCGAAAAACTTCACAAAATCAATTTCTTTTGCATTTATTTTATTCATCCGTTTTCGATGGAATTCATTTTCCGTCAAAAATCTTCATAAAAACAATTTCTTTTGCATTTATTTTATTCATCCGTTTTCGACGGAATTTGTGTTCCGTCGAAAAACTTCACAAAATCAATTTCTTTTGCATTTATTTTATTCATCCGTTTTCGACGGAATACATTTTTCGTCAAAAATCTTCGACGGAATACATTTTGCGTCGAAAAACTTGATAAAATCAATTTCTTTTGCAGTTATTTTATTCATCCATTTTCGACAGAATTCATTTTTCGTCAAAAATCTTCGACGGAATACAATTTTCGTCGAAAAACTTGATAAAATCAATTTCTTTTGCATTTATTTTATTCATCCGTTTTCGACGGAATTCATTTTTCGTCAAAAATCTTCGACGGAATACAATTTGCGTCGAAAAACTTGATAAAATCAATTTCTTTTGCATTTATTTTATTCATCCGTTTTCGACGGAATACATTTTCCGTCAAAAATCTTCGACCGAATCCATTTTCCGTCGAAAAACTTCACAAAATCAATTTCTTTTGCATTTATTTTATTCATCCGTTTTCGATGGAATTCATTTTCCGTCAAAAATCTTCACAAAAACAATTTCTTTTGCATTTATTTTATTCATCCGTTTTCGACGGAATTTGTTTTCCGTCGAAAAACTTCACAAAATCAATTTCTTTTGCATTTATTTTATTCATCCGTTTTCGACGGAATACATTTTTCGTCAAAAATCTTCGACGGAATACATTTTGCGACGAAAAACTTGATAAAATCAATTTCTTTTGCATTTATTTTATTCATCCATTTTCGACGGAATTCATTTTTCGTCAAAAATCTTCGACGGAATACAATTTTCGTCGAAAAACTTGATAAAATCAATTTCTTTTGCATTTATTTTATTCATCCGTTTTCGACGGAATTCATTTTCTGTCAAAAATCTTCGACGGAATCCATTTTCCATCAAAAATCTTCAACGAAATTCATTTTTCGTCGAAAAACTTCAAAAAATCAATTTCTTTTGCATTTATTTTATTAATCCGTTTTCAACGCAATTCTTTTTTCGTCGAAAAACTTCATAAAATCAATTTCTTTTGCATTTATTTTATTCATCCGTTTTCGACGGAATACATTTTCCGTCAAAAATCTTCAACGGAATCCATTTTCCGTCAAAAATCTTCGACGGAATCCATTTTCCGTCGAAAAACTTCACAAAATCAATTTCTTTTGCATTTATTTTATTCATCCATTTTCGACGGAATACATTTTCCGTCAAAAAATTTCGACCTAATCCATTTTCCGTCGAAAAACTTCACAAAATCAATTTCTTTTGCATTTATTTTATTCATCCATGTTCGATGGAATTTATTTTCCTTCAAAAATCTTCGACGGAATCCATTTTCCGTCAAAAATCTTCACAAACTCAATTTCTTTTGCATTTATTTTATTCATCCATTTTCGACGGAATTTGTTTCCGTCGAAAAACTTTACAAAATCAATTTCTTTTGCATTTATTTTATTCATCTGTTTTCGACGGAATACATTTTTCGTCAAAAATCTTCGACGGAATACATTTTGCGTCGAAAAACTTGATAAAATCAATTTCTTTTGCATTTATTTTATTCATCCATTTTCGACGGAATTCATTTTTTGTCAAAAATCTTCGACGGAATACAATTTCGTCGAAAAACTTGATAAAATCAATTTCTTTTGCATTTATTTTATTCATCCATTTTCGACGGAATTCATTTTCTGTCAAAAATCTTCGACGGAATCCATTTTCCATCAAAAATCTTCAACGAAATTCATTTTTCGTCGAAAAACTTCAAAAAATCAATTTCTTTTGCATTTATTTTATTAATCCGTTTTCAACGCAATTCTTTTTTCGTCGAAAAACTTCACAAAATCAATTTCTTTTGCATTTATTTTATTCATCCGTTTTCGACGGAATACATTTTCCGTCAAAAATCTTCGACGGAATCCATTTCCCGTCAAAAATCGTCGACGGAATCCATTTTCCGTCAAAAATCTTCGACGGAATCCATTTTCCGTCGAAAAACTTCACAAAATCAATTTCTTTTGCATTTATTTTATTCATCCATTTTCGACGGAATACATTTTCCGTCAAAAAATTTCGACCTAATCCATTTTCCGTCGAAAAACTTCACAAAATCAATTTCTTTTGCATTTATTTTATTCATCCATGTTCGATGGAATTTATTTTCCGTCAAAAATCTTCGACAAAATCAATTTCTTTTGCCGTCAAAAATCTTCACAAAATCAATTTCTTTTGCATTTATTTTATTCATCTGTTTTCGACGGAATACATTTTTCGTCAAAAATGTTCGACGGAATCCATTTTTCATCGAAAAACTTCATAAAATCAATTTCTTTTGCATTTATTTTATTCATCCGTTTTTGACGGAATTTGTTTTTCGTCGAAAAACTTCAGAAAATCAATTTCTTTTGCATTTATTTTATTAATCCGTTTTCGATGGAATTCATTTGCCGTCAAAAATTTTCGACGGAATCCATTTTCCGTCAAAAATCTTCTACGGAATCCATTTTCAGTCGAAAAACTTCACAAAATCAATTTCTTTTGCATTTTTTTTATTCATCCGTTTTCGACGGAATTTGTTTTCCGTCGAAAAACTTCACAAAATCAATTTATTTTGCATTTATTTTATTCATCCGTTTTCGACGGAATACATTTTTCGTCAAAAATCTTCGATGGAATACATTTTGCGTCGAAAAACTTGATAAAATCAATTTCTTTTGCATTTATTTTATTCATCCATTTTCGACGGAATTCATTTTTCGTCAAAAATCTTCGACGGAATACAATTTTCGTCGAAAAACTTGATAAAATCAATTTCTTTTACATTTATTTTATTCATCCGTTTTCGACGGAATTCATTTTCTGTCAAAAATCTTCGACGGAATCCATTTTCCATCAAAAATCTTCTACAAAATTCATTTTTCGTCGAAAAACTTCAAAAAATCAATTTCTTTTGCATTTATTTTATTAATCCATTTTCGACGCACTTCTTTTTCCGTCGAAAAAATTCACAAAATCAATTTCTTTTGCATTTATTTTATTCATCCGTTTTCGACGGAATACATTTTCCGTCAAAAATCTTCGACGGAATACATTTTGCGTCGAAAAACTTCACATAATCAATTTCTTTTGCATTTATTTTATTCATCCATTTTCGACGGAATTCATTTTCCGTTAAAAATCTTCGACGGAATCCATTTTCCGTCGAAAAACTTCACAAAATCAATTTCTTTTGCATTTATTTTCTTCATCCGTTTTCGAAGGAATTCATTTTCCATCAAAAATCTTCGACGGAAACCATTTTCCATCAAAAATCTTCTACGGAATCCATTTTCCGTCGAAAAACTTCATTTTCGACGGAATTCATTTTCCGTTAAAAATCTTCACAAAATCAATTTCTTTTACATTTATTTTATTAATCCGTTTTCGACGGAATACATTTTTCGTCGAAAAACTTGATAAAATCAATTTCTTTTGCATTTATTTTATTCATCCGTTTTCGACGGAATACATTTTCCGTAAAAAATCTTCGACCGAATCCATTTTCCGTCGAAAAACTTCACAAAATCAATTTCTTTTGCATTTATTTTATTCATCCGTTTTCGATGGAATTCATTTTCCGTCAAAAATCTTCATAAAAATAATTTCTTTTGCATTTATTTTATTCATCCGTTTTCGACGGAATTTGTTTTCCGTCGAAAAACTTCACAAAATCAATTTCTTTTGCATTTATTTTATTCATCCGTTTTCGACGGAATACATTTTTCGTCAAAAATCTTCGACGGAATACATTTTGCGTCGAAAAACTTGATAAAATCAATTTCTTTTGCATTTATTTTATTCATCCATTTTCGACGGAATTCATTTTTCGTCAAAAATCTTCGACGGAATACAATTTTCGTCGAAAAACTTGATGAAATCAATTTCTTTTGCATTTATTTTATTCATCCGTTTTCAACGGAATTCATTTTCTGTCAAAAATCTTCGACGGAATCCATTTTCCATCAAAAATCTTCAACGAAATTCATTTTTCGTCGAAAAACTTCAAAAAATCAATTTCTTTTGCATTTATTTTATTAATCTGTTTTCAACGCAATTCTTTTTTCGTCGAAAAACTTCACAAAAGCAATTTCTTTTGCATTTATTTTATTCATCCGTTTTCGACGGAATACATTTTCCGTCAAAAATCTTCGACGGAATCCATTTCCGTCAAA
>JAVKPL010002414.1:0-2500 GCA_032173675.1 Gastrolobium villosum
ACACGTAACAGCCTTATTACTTTATAACTGACTCATTAATCATTGATATGAATAACATAACTCCACACATAACAGCCTCATTACTTTATAACTAACTCATTAATATCATCCAAGTTTCATCCCGCATCGCAATCCTCTTCATTGATCTGAATAACTTAACTCCACACGTAACAGCCTCATTACTTTATAACTGACTCATTAATCATTGATATGAATAACATAACTCCACACATAACAGCCTCATTACTTTATAACTAACTCATTAATATCATCCAAGTTTCATCCCGCATCGCAATCCTCTTCATTGATCTGAATAACATAACTCCACACGTAACAGCCTCATTACTTTATAACTGACTCATTAATCATTGATATGAATAACATAACTCCACACATAACAGCCTCATTACTTTATAACTAACTCATTAATATCATCCAAGTTTCATCCCGCATCGCAATCCTCTTCATTGATCTGAATAACATAACTCCACACGTAACAGCCTCATTACTTTATAACTGACTCATTAATCATTGATATGAATAACATAACTCCACACATAACAGCCTCATTACTTTATAACTAACTCATTAATATCATCCAAGTTTCATCCCGCATCGCAATCCTCTTCATTGATCTGAATAACTTAACTCCACACGTAACAGCCTCATTACTTTATAACTGACTCATTAATCATTGATATGAATAACATAACTCCACACATAACAGCCTCATTACTTTATAACTAACTCATTAATATCATCCAAGTTTCATCCCGCATCGCAATCCTCTTCATTGATCTGAATAACTTAACTCCACACGTAACAGCCTCATTACTTTATAACTGACTCATTAATCATTGATATGAATAACATAACTCCACACATAACAGCCTCATTACTTTATAACTAACTCATTAATATCATCCAAGTTTCATCCCGCATCGCAATCCTCTTCATTGATCTGAATAACATAACTCCACACGTAACAGCCTCATTACTTTATAACTGACTCATTAATCATTGATATGAATAACATAACTCCACACATAACAGCCTCATTACTTTATAACTAACTCATTAATATCATCCAAGTTTCATCCCGCATCGCAATCCTCTTCATTGATCTGAATAACTTAACTCCACACGTAACAGCCTCATTACTTTATAACTGACTCATTAATCATTGATATGAATAACATAACTCCACACATAACAGCCTCATTACTTTATAACTAACTCATTAATATCATCCAAGTTTCATCCCGCATCGCAATCCTCTTCATTGATCTGAATAACATAACTCCACACGTAACAGCCTCATTACTTTATAACTGACTCATTAATCATTGATATGAATAACATAACTCCACACATAACAGCCTCATTACTTTATAACTAACTCATTAATATCATCCAAGTTTCATCCCGCATCGCAATCCTCTTCATTGATCTGAATAACTTAACTCCACACGTAACAGCCTCATTACTTTATAACTGACTCATTAATCATTGATATGAATAACATAACTCCACACATAACAGCCTCATTACTTTATAACTAACTCATTAATATCATCCAAGTTTCATCCCGCATCGCAATCCTCTTCATTGATCTGAATAACATAACTCCACACGTAACAGCCTCATTACTTTATAACTGACTCATTAATCATTGATATGAATAACATAACTCCACACATAACAGCCTCATTACTTTATAACTAACTCATTAATATCATCCAAGTTTCATCCCGCATCGCAATCCTCTTCATTGATCTGAATAACATAACTCCACACGTAACAGCCTCATTACTTTATAACTGACTCATTAATCATTGATATGAATAACATAACTCCACACATAACAGCCTCATTACTTTATAACTAACTCATTAATATCATCCAAGTTTCATCCCGCATCGCAATCCTCTTCATTGATCTGAATAACATAACTCCACACGTAACAGCCTCATTACTTTATAACTGACTCATTAATCATTGATATGAATAACATAACTCCACACATAACAGCCTCATTACTTTATAACTAACTCATTAATATCATCCAAGTTTCATCCCGCATCGCAATCCTCTTCATTGATCTGAATAACATAACTCCACACGTAACAGCCTCATTACTTTATAACTGACTCATTAATCATTGATATGAATAACATAACTCCACACATAACAGCCTCATTACTTTATAACTAACTCATTAATATCATCCAAGTTTCATCCCGCATCGCAATCCTCTTCATTGATCTGAATAACTTAACTCCACACGTAACAGCCTCATTACTTTATAACTGACTCATTAATCATTGATATGAATAACATAACTCCACACATAACAGCCTCATTACTTTATAACTAACTCATTAATATCATCCAAGTTTCATCCCGCATCGCAATCCTCTTCATTGATCTGAATAACTTAACTCCACACGTAACAGCCTCATTACTTTATAACTGACTCATTAATCATTGATATGAATAA
>JAVKPL010002415.1:0-18274 GCA_032173675.1 Gastrolobium villosum
TTCCATCGAACATGGATGAATAAAATAAATGCAAAAGAAATTGATTTTGTGAAGTTTTTCGACGGAAAATGGATTAGGTCGAAAATTTTTGACGGAAAATGTATTCCGTCGAAAACGGATGAATAAAATAAATGCAAAAGAAATTGATTTTGTGAAGTTTTTCAACGGAAAAAGAATTGCGTCGAAAACGGATTAATAAACTAAATGCAAAAGAAATTGATTTTTTGAAGTTTTTCGACAGAAAATGGATTTCGTAGAAGATTTTTGATGGAAAATGGATTCCGTCGAAGATTTTTGACAGAAAATGAATTCCGTCGAAAACGGATGAATAAAATAAATGCAAAAGAAATTGATTTTGTGAAGTTTTTCGACGGAAAATGGATTCCGTCGAAGATTTTGGACGGAAAACGAATACCGTCGAAAATGGATGAATAAAATAAATGCAAAAGAAATTGATTTTATCAAGTTTTTCGACGAAAAATGTATTCCGTCGAAGATTTTTGACGGAAAATGAATTCCGTCGAAAATGGATGAATAAAATAAATGCAAAAGAAATTGATTTTTTCAAGTTTTTCGACGAAAAATGTATTCCGTCGAAAACGGATTAATAAAATAAATGTAAAAGAAATTGATTTTGTGAAGATTTTTAACGGAAAATGAATTCCGTCGAAAATGAAGTTTTTCGACGGAAAATGGATTCCGTAGAAGATTTTTGATGGAAAAATTCCGTCGAAGATGCGGAAAAGAAATCGAAAACGGATGAATAAAATAAATGCAAAAGAAATTGATTTTGTCGAAGATTTTTGACGCAAAATGAATTTCGTCGTAAATAGATGAATAAAATAAATGCAAAAGAAATTGATTTTGTGAATTTTTTTGACGGAAAATAGATTTCGTTGAAGATTTTTGACAGAAAATGAATTCCGTCGAAAATGGATGAATAAAATAAATGCAAAAGAAATTGATTTTATGAAGTTTTTCGATGAAAAACGGATTCCGTCGAACATTTTTGACGAAAATGTATTCCGTCGAAAACGGATGAATAAAATAAATGCAAAAGAAATTGATTTTGTGAAGTTTTTCAACGGAAAATGAATTCCGTCGAAAACGGATTTTTGACGAAAAATTTCGTCGAAGATTTTTGACGGAAAATGAATTCCGTCGAAAATGGATGAATAAAATAAATGCAAAAGAAATTGATTTGTGAATTTTTTCGACGGAAAAAGATTTTTGACGGAAAATGAATTCCGTCGAAAACGGATGAATAAAATAAATGCAAAAGAAATTGATTTTGTGAAGTTTTTCGACGGAAAATGGATTCCGTCGAAGATTTTTGACGGAAAATGAATTCCGTCGAAAATGGATGAATAAAATAAATGCAAAAGAAATTGATTTTATGAAGTTTTTCGACGGAAAAAGGATTCCGTCGAAGATTTTTGAAGGAAAATGAATTCCGTCGAAAATGGATGAATAAAATAAATGTAAAAGAAATTGATTTTATGAAGTTTTTTCCATCGAACATGGATGAATAAAATAAATGCAAAAGAAATTGATTTTGTGAAGTTTTTCGACGGAAAATGGATTAGGTCGAAAATTTTTGACGGAAAATGTATTCCGTCGAAAACGGATGAATAAAATAAATGCAAAAGAAATTGATTTTGTGAAGTTTTTCAACGGAAAAAGAATTGCGTCGAAAACGGATTAATAAACTAAATGCAAAAGAAATTGATTTTTTGAAGTTTTTCGACGGAAAATGGATTTCGTAGAAGATTTTTGATGGAAAATGGATTCCGTCGAAGATTTTTGACAGAAAATGAATTCCGTCGAAAACGGATGAATAAAATAAATGCAAAAGAAATTGATTTTGTGAAGTTTTTCGACGGAAAATGGATTCCGTCGAAGATTTTGGACGGAAAACGAATACCGTCGAAAATGGATGAATAAAATAAATGCAAAAGAAATTGATTTTATCAAGTTTTTCGACGAAAAATGTATTCCGTCGAAGATTTTTGACGGAAAATGAATTCCGTCGAAAATGGATGAATAAAATAAATGCAAAAGAAATTGATTTTTTCAAGTTTTTCGACGAAAAATGTATTCCGTCGAAAACGGATTAATAAAATAAATGTAAAAGAAATTGATTTTGTGAAGATTTTTAACGGAAAATGAATTCCGTCGAAAATGAAGTTTTTCGACGGAAAATGGATTCCGTAGAAGATTTTTGATGGAAAATGGATTCCGTCGAAGATTTTTGACGGAAAATGAATTCCGTCGAAAATGGATGAATAAAATAAATGCAAAAGAAATTGATTTTGTGAAGTTTTTAGACGGAAAACAAATTCCGTCGAAAACGGATGAATAAAATAAATGCAAAAGAAATTTATTTTGTGAAGTTTTTCGACGGAAAATGTATTCCGTCGAAAACGGATTAATAAAATAAATGCAAAAGAAATTGATTTTGTGAAGTTTTTCGACGGAAAACAAATTCCGTCGAAAATGCAAAAGAAATTGATTTTTTCGACGGAAAAATGGATTCCGTAGAAGATTTTTGATGGAAAATGGATTCCGTCGAAGATTTTTGACAGAAAATGAATTCCGTCGAAAACGGATGAATAAAATAAATGCAAAAGAAATTGATTTTATCAAGTTTTTCGACGAAAATTGTATTCCGTCGAAGACTTTTGTCGGAAAATGAATTCCGTCGAAAATGGATGAATAAAATAAATGCAAAAGAAATTGATTTTATCAAGTTTTTCGACGCAAAATGTATTCCGTCGAAGATTTTTGACGAAAAATGTATTCCGTCGAAAACGGATGAATAAAATAAATGCAAAATAAATTGATTTTGTGAAGTTTTTCGACGGAAAACAAATTCCGTCGAAAACGGATGAATAAGATAAATGCAAAAGAAATTGATTTTGTGAAGTTTTTCGACGGAAAATGGATTCCGTCGAAGATTTTTGACGGAAAATGAATTCCGTCGAAAATGGATGATTAAAATAAATGCAAAAGAAATTGATTTTGTGAAGTTTTTCGACGGAAAAAGGATTCCGTCGAAGATTTTTGAAGGAAAATGAATTCCGTCGAAAATGGATGAATAAAATAAATGTAAAAGAAATTGATTTTATGATGTTTTTCGATGAAAAATGGATTCCGTCGAACATTTTTGACGAAAAATGTATTCCGTCGAAAACGGATGAATAAAATAAATGCAAAAGAAATTGATTTTGTGAAGTTTTTCGACGGAAAACAAATTCCGTCGAAAACGGATGAATAAAATAAATGCAAAAGAAATTGATTTTGTGAAGATTTTTGACGGAAAATGGATTCCGTCGAAGATTTTTGACGGAAAATAAATTCCATCGAACATGGATGAATAAAATAAATGCAAAAGAAATTGATTTTGTGAAGTTTTTCGACGGAAAATGGATTAGGTCGAAATTTTTTGACGGAAAATGTATTCCGTCAAAAACGGATGAATAAAATAAATGCAAAAGAAATTGATTTTGTGAAGTTTTTCAACGGAAAAAGAATTGCGTCGAAAACGGATTAATAAAATAAATGCTATAGAAATTGATTTTCTGAAGTTTTTCGACGGAAAATGGATTCGGTCGAAGATTTTTGACGGAAAATGGATTAGGTCGAAGATTTTTGACGGAAAATGAATTCCGTCGAAAATGGATGAATAAAATAAATTCAAAATAAATTGATTTGGTGAAGTTTTTCGACGGAAAATGAATTCCGCCGAAAATGGATGAATAAGATAAATGCAAAAGAAATTGATTTTATGAAGTTTTTCGATGGAAAATAGATTCCGTCGAAGATTTTTGACGGAAAATGAATTCTGTCGAAAATGGATGATTAAAATAAATGCAAAAGAAATTGATTTTGTGAAGTTTTTCGACGGAAAAAGGATTCCGTCGAAGATTTTTGAAGGAAAATGAATTCCGTCGAAAATGGATGAATAAAATAAATGTAAAAGAAATTGATTTTATGATGTTTTTCGATGAAAAATGGATTCCGTCGAACATTTTTGACGAAAAATGTATTCCGTCGAAAACGGATGAATAAAATAAATGCAAAAGAAATTGATTTTGTGAAGTTTTTCGACGGAAAACAAATTCCGTCGAAAACGGATGAATAAAATAAATGCAAAAGAAATTGATTTTGTGAAGATTTTTGACGGAAAATGGATTCCGTCGAAGATTTTTGACGGAAAATAAATTCCATCGAAAATGGATGAATAAAATAAATGCAAAAGAAATTGATTTTGTGAAGTTTTTCGACGGAAAAAGGATTCCGTCGAAGATTTTTGAAGGAAAATGAATTCCGTCGAAAATGGATGAATAAAATAAATGCAAAAGAAATTGTTTTTGTGAAGATTTTTGACGGAAAACGGATTCCTTCGAAGATTTTTGACGGAAAATGAATTCCATCGAAAACGGATGAATAAAATAAATGTAAAAGAAATTGATTTTGTGAAGTTTTTCGACGGAAAATGGATTCGGTCGAAGATTTTTGACGGAAAATGTATTCCGTCAAAAACGGATGAATAAAATAAATGCAAAAGAAATTGATTTTGTGAAGTTTTTCGACGGAAAAAGAGTTGCGTCGAAAACGGATGAATAAAATAAATGCAAAAGAAATTGATTTTTTCAAGTTTTTCGACGAAAAATGTATTCCGTCGAAAACGGATTAATAAAATAAATGTAAAAGAAATTGATTTTGTGAAGATTTTTAACGGAAAATGAATTCCGTCGAAAATGAAGTTTTTCGACGGAAAATGGATTCCGTAGAAGATTTTTGATGGAAAATGGATTCCGTCGAAGATTTTTGACAGAAAATGAATTCCGTCGAAAACGGATAAATAAAATAAATGCAAAAGAAATTGATTTTATCAAGTTTTTCGACGAAAATTGTATTCCGTCGAAGACTTTTGTCGGAAAATGAATTCCGTCGAAAATGGATGAATAAAATAAATGCAAAAGAAATTGATTTTATCAAGTTTTTCGACGCAAAATGTATTCCGTCGAAGATTTTTGAAAATCAATTACTTCGAAAATTTATGAATAAAATAAATTCAAAATAAATTGATTTTGTGAAGTTTTTCGACGGAAAACAAATTCCGTCGAAAACGGATGAATAAGATAAATGCAAAAGAAATTGATTTTGTGAAGTTTTTCGACGGAAAATGGATTCCGTCGAAGATTTTTGACGGAAAATGAATTCCGTCGAAAATGGATGATTAAAATAAATGCAAAAGAAATTGATTTTGTGAAGTTTTTCGACGGAAAAAGGATTCCGTCGAAGATTTTTGAAGGAAAATGAATTCCGTCGAAAATGGATGG
The DNA here is from genome assembly GCA_032173675.1 of Gastrolobium villosum. Taxonomy (NCBI): domain Eukaryota; kingdom Viridiplantae; phylum Streptophyta; class Magnoliopsida; order Fabales; family Fabaceae; genus Gastrolobium; species Gastrolobium villosum. The sequence goes on from JAVKPL010002415.1 coordinate 5,349, forward strand.
ATAAAATAAATGTAAAAGAAATTGATTTTATGATGTTTTTCGATGAAAAATGGATTCCGTCGAACATTTTTGACGAAAAATGTATTCCGTCGAAAATGGATGAATAAAATAAATGCAAAAGAAATTGATTTTGTGAAGTTTTTCGACGGAAAACAAATTCCTTCGAAAACGGATGAAGAAAATAAATGCAAAAGAAATTGTTTTTGTGAAGATTTTTGACGGAAAATGGATTCCGTCGAAGATTTCGGACGGAAAATGAATTCCCTCGAAAACGGATGAATAAAATAAATGCTATAGAAATTGATTTTCTGAAGTTTTTCGACGGAAAATGGATTCGGTCGAAGATTTTTGACGGAAAATGGATTAGGTCGAAATTTTTTGACGGAAAATGAATTCCGTCGAAAACGGATGAATAAAATAAATGAAAAAGAAATTGATTTTGTGAAGTTTTTCGACGGAAAATGAATTCCGTCGAAGATTTTGGACGGATAACGAATACCGTCGAAAATGGATGAATAAAATAAATGCAAAAGAAATTGATTTTATGAAGTTTTTCGACGAAAAATGTATTCCGTCGAAGATTTTTGACGGAAAATGAATTCCGTCGAAAATGGATGACTAAAATAAATGCAAAAGAAATTGATTTTATCAAGTTTTTCGACGAAAAATGTATTCCGTCGAAAACGGATTAATAAAATAAATGTAAAAGAAATTGATTTTGTGAAGATTTTTAACAGAAAATGAATTCCGTCGAAAATGAAGTTTTTCGACGGAAAATGGATTCCGTAGAAGATTTTTGATGGAAAATGGTTTCCGTCGAAGATTTTTGACGGAAAATGAATTCCGTCGAAAATGGATGAATAAAATAAATGCATAAGAAATTGATTTTATGAAGTTTTTCGATGAAAAATGGATTCCGTCGAACATTTTTGACGAAAATGTATTCCGTCGAAAACGGAGGAATAAAATAAATGCAAAAGAAATTGATTTTGTGAAGTTTTTCGACGGAAAACAAATTCCGTCGAAAACGGATGAATAAAATAAATGCAAAAGAAATTGTTTTTGTGAAGATTTTTGACGGAAAATGGATTCCGTCGAAGATTTTTGACGGAAAATGAATTCCCTCGAAAACGGATGAATAAAATAAATGCAAAAGAAATTGATTTTGTGAAGTTTTTCGACGGAAAATGGATTCCGTCGAAGATTTTTGAAGGAAAATGAATTCCGTCGAAAATGGATGAATAAAATAAATGTAAAAGAAATTGATTTTATGAAGTTTTTCGATGAAAAATGGATTCCGTCGAACATTTTTGACGAAAAATGTATTCCGTCGAAAACGGATGAATAAAATAAATGCAAAAGAAATTGATTTTGTGAAGTTTTTCGACGGAAAACAAATTCCGTCGAAAACGGATGAATAAAATAAATGCAAAAGAAATTGATTTTGTGAAGATTTTTGACGGAAAATGGATTCCGTCGAAGATTTTTGACGGAATATAAATTCCATCGAACATGGATGAATAAAATAAATGCAAAAGAAATTGATTTTGTGAAGTTTTTCGACGGAAAATGGATTAGGTCGAAAATTTTTGACGGAAAATGTATTCCGTCGAAAACGGATGAGTAAAATAAATGCAAAAGAAATTGATTTTGTGAAGTTTTTCAACGGAAAAAGAATTGCGTCGAAAACGGATTAATAAACTAAATGCAAAAGAAATTGATTTTTTGAAGTTTTTCGACGGAAAATGGATTTCGTAGAAGATTTTTGATGGAAAATGGATTCCGTCGAAGATTTTTGACAGAAAATGAATTCCGTCGAAAACGGATGAATAAAATAAATGCAAAAGAAATTGATTTTGTGAAGTTTTTCGACGGAAAATGGATTCCGTCGAAGATTTTGGACGGAAAACGAATACCGTCGAAAATGGATGAATAAAATAAATGCAAAAGAAATTGATCTTATCAAGTTTTTCGACGAAAAATGGATTCCGTCGAAGATTTTGACGGAAAATGAATTCCGTCGAAAATGGATGAATAAAATAAATGCAAAAGAAATTGATTTTTTCAAGTTTTTCGACGAAAAATGTATTCCGTCGAAAACGGATTAATAAAATAAATGTAAAAGAAATTGATTTTGTGAAGTTTTTCGACGGAAAACAAATTCCGTCGAAAACGGATGAATAAAATAAATGCAAAAGAAATTGTTTTTGTGAAGATTTTTGACGGAAAATGAATTCCGTCGAAAATGGATGAATAAAATAAATGCAAAAGAAATTGATTTTCTGAAGTTTTTCGACGGAAAATGGATTCGGTCGAAGATTTTTGACGGAAAATGGATTAGGTCGAAATTTTTTGACGGAAAATGAATTCCGTCGAAAACGGATGAATAAAATAAATGAAAAAGAAATTGATTTTGTGAAGTTTTTCGACGGAAAATGAATTCCGTCGAAGATTTTGGACGGATAACGAATACCGTCGAAAATGGATGAATAAAATAAATGCAAAAGAAATTGATTTTATGAAGTTTTTCGACGAAAAATGTATTCCGTCGAAGATTTTTGACGGAAAATGAATTCCGTCGAAAATGGATGACTAAAATAAATGCAAAAGAAATTGATTTTATCAAGTTTTTCGACGAAAAATGTATTCCGTCGAAAACGGATTAATAAAATAAATGTAAAAGAAATTGATTTTGTGAAGATTTTTAACAGAAAATGAATTCCGTCGAAAATGAAGTTTTTCGACGGAAAATGGATTCCGTAGAAGATTTTTGATGGAAAATGGTTTCCGTCGAAGATTTTTGACGGAAAATGAATTCCGTCGAAAATGGATGAATAAAATAAATGCATAAGAAATTGATTTTATGAAGTTTTTCGATGAAAAATGGATTCCGTCGAACATTTTTGACGAAAATGTATTCCGTCGAAAACGGAGGAATAAAATAAATGCAAAAGAAATTGATTTTGTGAAGTTTTTCGACGGAAAACAAATTCCGTCGAAAACGGATGAATAAAATAAATGCAAAAGAAATTGTTTTTGTGAAGATTTTTGACGGAAAATGGATTCCGTCGAAGATTTCGGACGGAAAATGAATTCCCTCGAAAACGGATGAATAAAATAAATGCAAAAGAAATTGATTTTGTGAAGTTTTTCGACGGAAAATGGATTCCGTCGAAGATTTTTGAAGGAAAATGAATTCCGTCGAAAATGGATGAATAAAATAAATGTAAAAGAAATTGATTTTATGAAGTTTTTCGATGAAAAATGGATTCCGTCGAACATTTTTGACGAAAAATGTATTCCGTCGAAAACGGATGAATAAAATAAATGCAAAAGAAATTGATTTTGTGAAGTTTTTCGACGGAAAACAAATTCCGTCGAAAACGGATGAATAAAATAAATGCAAAAGAAATTGATTTTGTGAAGATTTTTGACGGAAAATGGATTCCGTCGAAGATTTTTGACGGAATATAAATTCCATCGAACATGGATGAATAAAATAAATGCAAAAGAAATTGATTTTGTGAAGTTTTTCGACGGAAAATGGATTAGGTCGAAAATTTTTGACGGAAAATGTATTCCGTCGAAAACGGATGAGTAAAATAAATGCAAAAGAAATTGATTTTGTGAAGTTTTTCAACGGAAAAAGAATTGCGTCGAAAACGGATTAATAAACTAAATGCAAAAGAAATTGATTTTTTGAAGTTTTTCGACGGAAAATGGATTTCGTAGAAGATTTTTGATGGAAAATGGATTCCGTCGAAGATTTTTGACAGAAAATGAATTCCGTCGAAAACGGATGAATAAAATAAATGCAAAAGAAATTGATTTTGTGAAGTTTTTCGACGGAAAATGGATTCCGTCGAAGATTTTGGACGGAAAACGAATACCGTCGAAAATGGATGAATAAAATAAATGCAAAAGAAATTGATCTTATCAAGTTTTTCGACGAAAAATGTATTCCGTCGAAGATTTTTGACGGAAAATGAATTCCGTCGAAAATGGATGAATAAAATAAATGCAAAAGAAATTGATTTTTTCAAGTTTTTCGACGAAAAATGTATTCCGTCGAAAACGGATTAATAAAATAAATGTAAAAGAAATTGATTTTGTGAAGATTTTTAACGGAAAATGAATTCCGTCGAAAATGAAGTTTTTCGACGGAAAATGGATTCCGTAGAAGATTTTTGATGGAAAATGGATTCCGTCGAAGATTTTTGACGGAAAATGAATTCCGTCGAAAACGGGTGAATAAAATAAATGCAAAAGAAATTGATTTTGTGAAGTTTTTAGACGGAAAACAAATTCCGTCGAAAACGGATGAATAAAATAAATGCAAAAGAAATTGATTTTGTGAAGATTTTTGACGGAAAATGGATTCCTTCGAAGTTTTTTGACGGAAAATAAATTCCATCGAACATGGATGAATAAAATAAATGCAAAAGAAATTGATTTTGTGAAGTTTTTCGACGGAAAATGGATTAGGTCGAAAATTTTTGACGGAAAATGTATTCCGTCAAAAATGGATGAATAAAATAAATGCAAAAGAAATTGATTTTGTGAAGTTTTTCAACGGAAAAAGAATTGCGTCGAAAACGGATTAATAAAATAAATGCAAAAGAAATTGATTTTTTGAAGTTTTTCGACGGAAAATGGATTTCGTAGAAGATTTTTGATGGAAAATGGATTCCGTCGAAGATTTTTGACAGAAAATGAATTCCGTCGAAAACGGATGAATAAAATAAATGAAAAAGAAATTGATTTTGTGAAGTTTTTCGACGGAAAATGGATTCCGTCGAAGATTTTGGACGGAAAACGAATACCGTCGAAAATGGATGAATAAAATAAATGCAAAAGAAATTGATTTTATGAAGTTTTTCGACGAAAAATGTATTCCGTCGAAGATTTTTGACGGAAAATGAATTCCGTCGAAAATGGATGAATAAAATAAATGCAAAAGAAATTGATTTTATCAAGTTTTTCGACGAAAAATGTATTCCGTCGAAAACGGATTAATAAAATAAATGTAAAAGAAATTGATTTTGTGAAGATTTTTAACGGAAAATGAATTCCGTCGAAAATGAAGTTTTTCGACGGAAAATGGATTCCGTAGAAGATTTTTGATGGAAAATGGTTTCCGTCGAAGATTTTTGACGGAAAATGAATTCCGTCGAAAATGGATGAATAAAATAAATGCATAAGAAATTGATTTTATGATGTTTTTCGATGAAAAATGGATTCCGTCGAACATTTTTGACGAAAATGTATTCCGTCGAAAACGGATGAATAAAATAAATGCAAAAGAAATAGATTTTGTGAAGTTTTTCGACGGAAAAAGAATTGCGTCGAAAACGGATTAATAAAATAAATGCAAAAGAAATTGATTTTTTGAAGTTTTTCCACGAAAAATGAATTTCGTAGAAGATTTTTGATGGAAAATGGATTCCGTCGAAGATTTTTGACAGAAAATGAATTCCGAAAACGGATGAATAAAATAAATGCAAAAGAAATTGATTTTATCAAGTTTTTCGACGAAAATTGTATTCCGTCGAAGACTTTTGTCGGAAAATGAATTCCGTCGAAAATGGATGAATAAAATAAATGCAAAAGAAATTGATTTTATCAAGTTTTTCGACGCAAAATGTATTCCGTCGAAGATTTTTGACGAAAAATGTATTCCGTCAAAAACGGATGAATAAAATAAATGCAAAAGAAATTGATTTTGTGAAGTTTTTCAACGGAAAAAGAATTGCGTCGAAAATGGATGAATAAAATAAATGCAAAAGAAATTGATTTTGTGAAGATTTTTGACGGAAAATGGATTAGGTCGAAATTTTTTGACGGAAAATGTATTCCGTCGAAAACGGATGAATAAAATAAATGAAAAAGAAATTGATTTTGTGAAGTTTTTCGACGGAAAATGGATTCCGTCGAAGATTTTGGACGGAAAACGAATACCGTCGAAAATGGATGAATAAAATAAATGCAAAAGAAATTGATTTTATGAAGTTTTTCGACGAAAAATGTATTCCGTCGAAGATTTTTGACGGAAAATGAATTCCGTCGAAAATGGATGACTAAAATAAATGCAAAAGAAATTGATTTTATCAAGTTTTTCGACAAAAAATGTATTCCGTCGAAAACGGATTAATAAAATAAATGTAAAAGAAATTGATTTTGTGAATATTTTTAACGGAAAATGAATTCCGTCGAAAATGAAGTTTTTCGACGGAAAATGGATTCCGTAGAAGATTTTTGATGGAAAATGGTTTCCGTCGAAGATTTTTGACGGAAAATGAATTCCGTCGAAAATGGATGAATAAAATAAATGCATAAGAAATTGATTTTATGAAGTTTTTCGATGAAAAATGGATTCCGTCGAACATTTTTGACGAAAATGTATTCCGTCGAAAACGAAGGAATAAAATAAATGCAAAAGAAATTGATTTTGTGAAGTTTTTCGACGGAAAACAAATTCCGTCGAAAACGGATGAATAAAATAAATGCAAAAGAAATTGTTTTTGTGAAGATTTTTGACGGATAATGGATTCCGTCGAAGATTTTGGACGGAAAATGAATTCCATCGAAAACGGATGAATAAAATAAATGCAAAAGAAAATGATTTTGTGAAGTTTTTCGACGGAAAATGGATTCGGTCGAAGATTTTTGACGGAAAATGTATTCCGTCGAAAACGGATGAATAAAATAAATGCAAAAGAAATTGATTTTGTGAAGTTTTTCGACGGAAAAAGAATTGCGTCGAAAACGGATTAATAAAATAAATGCAAAAGAAATTGATTTTTTGAAGTTTTTCGACGAAAAATGAATTTCGTAGAAGATTTTTGATGGAAAATGGATTCCGTCGAAGATTTTTGACAGAAAATGAATTCCGTCGAAAATGGATGAATAAAATAAATGCAAAAGAAATTGATTTTATCAAGTTTTTGATGAAAATTATTCCGTCGAAGATTTTTGACGGAAAATGAATTCCGTCGAAAATGGATGAATAAAATAAATGCAAAAGAAAATGATTTTATCAAGTTTTTCGACGCAAAATGTATTCCGTCGAAGATTTTTGACGAAAATTGTATTCCGTCGAAAACGGATGAATAAAATAAATGCAAAATAAATTGGTTTTGTGAAGTTTTTCGACGGAAAACAAATTCCGTCGAAAACGGATGAATAAAATAAATGCAAAAGAAATTGATTTTGTGAAGTTTTTCGACTGAAAATGGATTCCGTAGAAGATTTTTGACGGAAAATGGATTCCGTCGAAAATTTTTGACGGAAAATGAATCCCATCGAAAACGGATTAATAAAATAAATGCTATAGAAATTGATTTTCTGAAGTTTTTCGACGGAAAATGGATTCGGTCGAAGATTTTTGACGGAAAATGGATTAGGTCGAAATTTTTTGACGGAAAATGTATTCCGTCGAAAACGGATGAATAAAATAAATGCAAAAGAAATTGATTTTTTGAAGTTTTTCAACGGAAAAACAATTGCGTCGAAAACGGATTAATAAAATAAATGCAAAAGAAATTGATTTTTCGAAGTTTTTCGTCGGAAAATGGATTTCGTAGAAGATTTGTGATGGAAAATGGATTCCGTCGAAGATTTTTGACAGAAAATGAATTCCGTCGAAAATGGATGAATAAAATAAATGCAAAAGAAATTGATTTTGTGAAGTTTTTCGACGGAAAATGGATTCCGTCGAAGATTTTGGACGAAAAACGAATACCGTCGAAAATGGATGAATAAAATAAATGCAAAAGAAATTGATTTTATGAAGTTTTTCGACGAAAAATGTATTCCGTCGAAGATTTTTGACGGAAAATGAATTCCGTCGAAAATGGATGAATAAAATAAATGCAAAAGAAATTGATTTGATCAAGTTTTTCGACGAAAAATGTATTCCGTCGAAAACGGATTAATAAAATAAATGTAAAAGAAATTGATTTTGTGAAGTTTTTCAACGGAAAATGGATTCCGTAGAAGATTTTTGATGGAAAATGGTTTCCGTCGAAGATTTTTGATGGAAAATGAATTCCTTCGAAAACGGATGAAAAAAATAAATGCAAAAGAAATTGATTTTGTGAAGTTTTTCGACGGAAAATGGATTCAGTCGAAGGTTTTTGACGGAAAATGAATTCCGTCGAAAATGGATGAATAAAATAAATGCATAAGAAATTGATTTTATGAAGTTTTTCTATGAAAAATGGATTCCGTCGAAAATTTTTAACGAAAATGTATTCCGTCAAAAACGGATGAATAAAATAAATGCAAAAGAAATTGATTTTGTGAAGTTTTTCGACGGAAAACAAATTCCGTCGAAAACAGATGAATAAAATAAATGCAAAAGAAATTGTTTTTGTGAATATTTTTGACGGAAAACGGATTCCTTCGAAGATTTTTGACGGAAAATGAATTCCATCGAAAACGGATGAATAAAATAAATGCAAAAGAAATTGATTTTGTGAAGTTTTTCGACGGAAAATGGATTCGGTCGAAGATTTTTGACGGAAAATGTATTCCGTCGAAAACGGATGAATAAAATAAATACAAAAGAAATTGATTTTGTGAAGTTTTTCGACGGAAAAAGAGTTGCGTCGAAAACGGATTAATAAAATAAATGCAAAAGAAATTGATTTTTTGAAGTTTTTCCACGAAAAATGAATTTCGTAGAAGATTTTTGATGGAAAATGGATTCCGTCGAAGATTTTTGACAGAAAATGAATTCCGTCGAAAACGGATGAATAAAATAAATGCAAAAGAAATTGATTTTATCAAGTTTTTCGACGAAAATTGTATTCCGTCGAAGACTTTTGTCGGAAAATGAATTTCGTCGATGGAATAAAATAAATGCAAAAGAAATTGATTTTATCAAGTTTTTCGACGCAAAATGTATTCCGTCGAAGATTTTTGACGAAAATGTATTCCGTCGAAAATGGATGAATAAAATAAATGAAAAAGAAATTGATTTTTTGAAGTTTTTCGACGGAAAATGAATTCCGTCGAAAACGGATGAATAAGATAAATGGAAAAGAAATTCATTTTGTGAAGATTTTTGACGGAAAATGGATTCCGTCGAAGATTTTGACGGAAAATGAATTCCGTCGAAAACGGATGAATAAAATAAATGCAAAAGAAATTGATTTTGTGAAGTTTTTCGACGGAAAATGGATTCCGTCGAAGATTTTTGAAGGAAAATGAATTCCGTCGAAAATGGATGAATAAAATAAATGTAAAAGAAATTGATTTTATGAAGTTTTTCGATGAAAAATGGATTCCGTCGAACATTTTTGACGAAAAATGTATTCCGTCGAAAACGGATGAATAAAATAAATGCAAAAGAAATTGATTTTGTGAAGTTTTTCGACGGAAAACAAATTCCGTCGAAAACGGATGAATAAAATAAATGCAAAAGAAATTGATTTTGTGAAGATTTTTGACGGAAAATGGATTCCGTCGAAGATTTTTGACGGAAAATAAATTCCATCGAACATGGATGAATAAAATAAATGCAAAAGAAATTGATTTTGTGAAGTTTTTCGACGGAAAATGGATTAGGTCGAAAATTTTTGACGGAAAATGAATTCCGTCGAAAACGGATGAATAAAATAAATGCAAAAGAAATTGATTTTGTGAAGTTTTTCAACGGAAAAAGAATTGCGTCGAAAACGGATTAATAAACTAAATGCAAAAGAAATTGATTTTTTGAAGTTTTTCGACGGAAAATGGATTTCGTAGAAGATTTTTGATGGAAAATGGATTCCGTCGAAGATTTTTGACAGAAAATGAATTCCGTCGAAAACGGATGAATAAAATAAATGCAAAAGAAATTGATTTTGTGAAGTTTTTCGACGGAAAATGGATTCCGTCGAAAGATTTTGGACGGAAAACGAATACCGTCGAAAATGGATGAATAAAATAAATGCAAAAGAAATTGATTTTATTTTCGACGAAAAATGTATTCCGTCGAAGATTTTTGACGAAAATGAATTCCGTCGAAAATGGATGAATAAAATAAATGCAAAAGAAATTGCGTCGAAAACGGAAAAATTAATCGAAAACGTTAATAAAATAAATGCAAAAGAAATTGATTTTGTGAAGTTTTTCGACGGAAAATGGATTCCGTCGAAGATTTTTGATGGAAAATGGATTCCGTCGAAGATTTTTGACGGAAAATGAATTCCGTCGAAAAATGATGAATAAAATAAATGAAAAAGAAATTGATTTTGTGAAGTTTTTCGACGGAAAATGGATTCCGTCGAAGATTTTGGACGGAAAACGAATACCGTCGAAAATGGATGAATAAAATAAATGCAAAAGAAATTGATTTTATGAAGTTTTTCGACGAAAAATGTATTCCGTCGAAGATTTTTGACGGAAAATGAATTCCGTCGAAAATGGATGAATAAAATAAATGCAAAAGAAATTGATTTTATCAAGTTTTTCGACAAAAAATGTATTCCGTCGAAAACGGATTAATAAAATAAATGTAAAAGAAATTGATTTTGTGAATATTTTTAACAGAAAATGAATTCCGTCGAAAATGAAGTTTTTCGACGGAAAATGGATTCCGTAGAAGATTTTTGATGGAAAATGGTTTCCGTCGAAGATTTTTGACGGAAAATGAATTCCGTCGAAAATGGATGAATAAAATAAATGCATAAGAAATTGATTTTATGAAGTTTTTCGATGAAAAATGGATTCCGTCGAACATTTTTGACGAAAATGTATTCCGTCGAAAACGGAGGAATAAAATAAATGCAAAAGAAATTGATTTTGTGAAGTTTTTCGACGGAAAACAAATTCCGTCGAAAACGGATGAATAAAATAAATGCAAAAGAAATTGTTTTTGTGAAGATTTTTGACGGATAATGGATTCCGTCGAAGATTTTTGACGGAAAATGAATTCCATCGAAAACGGATGAATAAAATAAATGCAAAAGAAAATGATTTTGTGAAGTTTTTCGACGGAAAATGGATTCGGTCGAAGATTTTTGACGGAAAATGTATTCCGTCGAAAACGGATGAATAAAATAAATGCAAAAGAAATTGATTTTGTGAAGTTTTTCGACGGAAAAAGAATTGCGTCGAAAACGGATTAATAAAATAAATGCAAAAGAAATTGATTTTTTGAAGTTTTTCGACGAAAAATGAATTTCGTAGAAGATTTTTGATGGAAAATGGATTCCGTCGAAGATTTTTGACAGAAAATGAATTCCGTCGAAAATGGATGAATAAAATAAATGCAAAAGAAATTGATTTTATCAAGTTTTTCGACGAAAATTGTATTCCGTCGAAGATTTTTGACGGAAAATGAATTCCGTCGAAAATGGATGAATAAAATAAATGCAAAAGAAAATGATTTTATCAAGTTTTTCGACGCAAAATGTATTCCGTCGAAGATTTTTGACGAAAATTGTATTCCGTCGAAAACGGATGAATAAAATAAATGCAAAATAAATTGGTTTTGTGAAGTTTTTCGACGGAAAACAAATTCCGTCGAAAACGGATGAATAAAATAAATGCAAAAGAAATTGATTTTGTGAAGTTTTTCGACTGAAAAATTCCGTAGAAGATTTTTGACGGAATATGGATTCCGTCGAAAATTTTTGACGGAAAATGAATTCCATCGAAAACGGATTAATAAAATAAATGCTATAGAAATTGATTTTCTGAAGTTTTTCGACGGAAAATGGATTCGGTCGAAGATTTTTGACGGAAAATGGATTAGGTCGAAATTTTTTGACGGAAAATGTATTCCGTCGAAAACGGATGAATAAAATAAATGCAAAAGAAATTGATTTTTTGAAGTTTTTCAACGGAAAAACAATTGCGTCGAAAACGGATTAATAAAATAAATGCAAAAGAAATTGATTTTTTGAAGTTTTTCGTCGGAAAATGGATTTCGTAGAAGATTTGTGATGGAAAATGGATTCCGTCGAAGATTTTTGACAGAAAATGAATTCCGTCGAAAACGGATGAATAAAATAAATGCAAAAGAAATTGATTTTGTGAAGTTTTTCGACGGAAAATGGATTCCGTCGAAGATTTTGGACGGAAAACGAATACCGTCGAAAATGGATGAATAAAATAAATGCAAAAGAAATTGATTTTATGAAGTTTTTCGACGAAAAATGTATTCCGTCGAAGATTTTTGATGGAAAATGAATTCCGTCGAAAATGGATGAATAAAATAAATGCAAAAGAAGTTGATTTGATCAAGTTTTTCGACGAAAAATGTATTCCGTCAAAAACGGATTAATAAAATAAATGCAAAAGAAATTGATTTTGTGAAGATTTTTGACGGAAAATGAATTCCATCGAAAATGAAGTTTTTCAACGGAAAATGGATTCCGTAGAAGATTTTTGATGGAAAATGGTTTCCGTCGAAGATTTTTGATGGAAAATGAATTCCTTCGAAAACGGATGAATAAAATAAATGCAAAAGAAATAGATTTTGTCAAGTTTTTCGACGGAAAATGGATTCAGTCGAATACTGATGACTGAAATAAATGCATAAGAAATTGATTTTGTGAATAAAATAAATGCATGAATAAAATAAATGCAAAAGAAATTGTTTTTGTGACGGAAAATTTTGACGGAAAATGAATTCCATCGAAAACGGATGAATAAAATAAATGCAAAAGAAATTGATTTTGTGAAGTTTTTCGACGGAAAATGGAAAACAAATTCCGTCGAAAACAGATGAATAAAATAAATGCAAAAGAAATTGTTTTTGTGAAGATTTTTGACGGAAAACGGATTCCTTCGAAGATTTAAAATAAATGCAAAAGAAATTGATTTTTTGAAGTTTTACCCACGAAAAATAAAAATTCGTTAGAAGATTTTTGATGGAAAATGAGTTCCGTCGAAGATTTTTGACAGAAAATGAATTCCGTCGAAAACGGATGAAT
>JAVKPL010002416.1:0-18553 GCA_032173675.1 Gastrolobium villosum
CGTCGTAAAACTTCACAAAGTCAATTTTTTTTTGCATTTATTTTATTCATCCATTTTCAACGGAATCTATTTTCCTTCGAAAAACAACACAAAATCAATTTCTTCAGCATTTATTTTATTCATCCGTTTTCAACGGAATCCATTTTCCTTCGAAAAACAACACAAAATTAATTTCTTCTGCATTTATTTTATTCATCCGTTTTTTAAGGGATCCATTTTCCGTCAAAAATCATCACAAAATGAATTTCTATTCCATTTATCTTATTCATCCGTTTTCAACGGAATTCATTTTCCGTCAAAAATCTTCGACGGAATCCATTTTTTGTCAAAAAAAATTACAAAATAATTTTTTTTGCATTTATTTTATTCATCCGTTTTCGACGAAATTCATTTTCAGTCAAAAATCTTCGACGAAAATCACTTTCTGTCAAAAATCTTCGATGGAATCCATTTTCCGTCAAAAAACTTCACAAAATCAATTTCTTTTGCATTTATTTTACTCATAAGTTTTCGACGAAATCCATTTTCCATCGAAAAACTCCACAAAATCAATTTCTTTTGTATTTATTTTATTCATCAGTTTTCGACGGAATTCGTTTTCCGTCGTAAAATGTAACAGCCCGTTGTACACCGGTATTGTTAACATTGATTATGATATTAAGCGCAGTTACAACCACAGTGATTAGATTAATTAAATTACGGGCAAATTTTTCTTTTATCATATTCCTTTTCTTACGTAAACACCTTTTCCGTAATCAATTAAAACCACACTATAATTGTAAATGCCATTAGCGGAATCATACACTTTACTAACATCATAAATCATTCTTTTTATTCAATTCATTTAAACTCACCATCTAACTCTCTCATTTTACCAAGTTATAGTCCTTCACGTTGTCTACGCGTGGTTTCAAACCACGTATCATTTGGAGTTCTACCCATCAAGTTAAGCCCCTTTATTTTAGTCTTGAAAAACCTGAATTTTCAAAAATTACACTGTAGTAATCGATTACCAGTGGGTGGTAATCGATTACCACCTGTCAAAAATGAGGCAGTAGCCAATTTTTCAATTCCTCTGTTCTGGTAATCGATTACCAACTTTGGGTAATCGATTACCTCACATGGTAATCGATTACCAAAGGCCAGTAATCGATTACCAGTGCAGACAGTAGCCAATTTTTCGCCCCCTGTTGCATGGTAATCGATTACCATGCTTGGGTAATCGATTACTATGCAGCAAAATGACAGATTACAGCAGTTTTGAGCCCCAAAAAGGGTGTGTAATCCATCCCTAACCCCTTGGTACTCCACATAACACATAATCATGTCCTAATGTAGGCTCTAGGCCCTTCCATCATGCATTTTCCTTAAGTTTAACATCATTTACATCATCCTCAAAATAATGGCCATTTACATGCAAATATGGACCATTTTTACAACATTATACATCAAGACTTCAAGGCTATGAATGTGGCAATGGACAAGTCCCATGCTCACTCAAAATATACAGTTATCCATGCCATGAATAATAAAACATAACAAGACTTAGCATATGACCATGAACACTAACAAAAGCATGGAAATGACATAATGCAATATGTTCATGACCTAAGTCTCAAACTACTAATGGTATGCTATGTGCACTCCATAAACTCCTCCAAAAAGCCATGCAATCCAATGCACCGCATGCCAATCCAACGTCCACTATACGGGCTTCTTGCCCGAAGCTCCTCCCGGCTCATAGTGACCTGAAATGTGGTTCCCCAAACACGGGGTGAGATATACGGATATATCTCAGTAAACCAATGGAGCTAGAGGCTCTCTCCACTCCATGGCTCACTAAAATGTATCAAAATGACATAATATGGCATGCAAGTAAAACAATATCACCATCCACCTGGAGACACCCAAGAACATCCACTCATGGATTCATGTTCAAGGACTCCATCATATAACTCCCGAGACAGTCCTGGCGCCTCTCCCATGGTTGAGAAGACTCCATGGCAATACCCAACCGGAACTCCTCATGAGCCCTATCCGGCGGACGTCCCCCGCTTGGATCATCCTGATGTCGCTCCCAGAGTCAACACCATGGCATCTCCAACTGGCATTCTCCTGTAGGACGAACCCAGCGGATGTCCAAACCAACACACGTCAACTGGCCAGTGACCAAACAATTTTTCACAAAACACAAGCAATATGCATACAAGCACCCAACACATCATGTCATCACTACATAATCCAACCACAACCTTCCTCTAGGTGTGGTGGAGCTCACTAGGGATTAAACCCAAGTTCCAAGAGTTTACCTTAACACGAGCAACACCGTTCCAAACGTATGCTCCAAATCAACTTTTCACAATTCCAACTGTGTGAGGCACCCTACAACAATCATCGAATCCAAATTACACCAAAACTCACTTTTCATGAAAATTCCTCAAATTCCTCTAAGTTAAAAACTTATATTTTTCACCAAAATTTAACATAGCATTTCTAGCTTACAAACATGATTCTAAGGCCTTTTCATCTAATAGCATTTTTCCATTTGGGCTCTCTATCATCACACATCTAAAATCAAAGGTTTGAACACATATTCATAGATCTATGGAATCAACTATCAAAAGACCACAAATATACTTACAATGGGTAGTATGATCACCACCAAGGCTTCACTAAACCATTTGAAGCTCAAAACTCCAAGAAATCTCCAAAAACTCCAATGGGTCGGATCTGTTCTTGCTCAAAACGCGGCCAAGGAGGTGGATTCAAGGCTTCTAAGTGCTACCAATGGCTTTGGAAGGTTGTTTACGATAGATTTCAACACCAAAATCAAGCGATTCGGTGGAGAAACGAAGAAATGGGAAGAAATGTGAAGAATGGTGGTTTTGGTCTCTTTTTCTCACTGTGATCGCACGGATGAGGGAGGGAAGAAGAAGGAAAAGAAGGAAGAAAAGGAGGTGGGGCCAAGTGACTTCGGTCACACGGGTCCCACACGCGATCTAACTTTTACTCCGATAAAATTTCTGATCATAAATCCTTAATCTAAATATTTTTCCAGTCCATGACATATTTTTCTTTCTCCAAAATTATGATAAAAATTTCACACCTATCGGTACACTCACACCACAATATTTTAACACTAAAAATCACTATTCATCAATTTTTCCCAAATTTGCCTATTCACTCAATTTTCCGCCCTGATTCCATTTCCAGCATTACTTTTGTCAATTGAAATCTCTAACTCAGTATTTAAGCCTCATAACACACGGTTGGCAAATTACAATTTTGCCCTTTTGGCCATAATACTTGGATTTTCACTAATCCATCAACTTTCATTTCACAATATAACATTAAAATAAACATTTAAATATTTGAGGTGTTATATTCACCCCACCTTTTTGAAATTTTGTCCGCAAAATTAAATCATACCTGCTCACTAACTCAGGATACAGCCAGAGAATCTCGTCCTCCCGTTCCCAAGTAGCCTCCTCAGGTGTGCGGCCTTCCCACTGAATCTTCAGCATGGGAATCACTTTACTACTTAGTCTCTTTTCACTGCGGTCCAATACTGCAATAGGACCAATGGGAGTCTTCAAGTTCTCCCTGATTTCAATATTATCCGGCATCACAACATGTGACTCATCCGGAACATAACGTCGCAACTGCGACACATGAAAGACATCATGTAAATTAGATAACTGCGGGGGTAAGGCAAGCTGATAGGCCACCAATCCTACTCTTTTCATAATCTGATATGGCCCAATGAACCGTGGACTCAGCTTCCTCACACCCAACGCACGGCCAACACCTGTGACCGGCGACAAACGTACAAAAACATGGTCACCTTCCTCAAATTCCAGCGGTCTATGCTTATTGTCATAATAGCTTTTCTGCCGATTCTGTGCCTGTTTCAATTTTTCTCTGATCATTTCAATTTGCACTGTCGTTTCCTGCACAAAATCCGTACCAAATCTTTCTTTATCGCCTACCTCAGTCCAACAAGTGGGCGTACGACACCTCCTGCCATACAAAACCTCATATGGTGCCATACCCAGACTGGAATGAAAACTGTTATTATAAGAAAACTCCACCAGTGGTAAGTACCTATCCCAGGCATTACCCTGTTCCAGTGTGCAAGCTCTCAGCATATCTTCAAGTGTCTGTATGGTCCTCTCAGTCTGACCATCAGTCTGCGGGTGATAAGCAGTGCTCAGCCGAAGCTGAGTGCCAAAAGCCTGCTGCAAAGCTCCCCAAAATCGTGAAGTAAACTTCGGGTCCCGATCACTAACAATGCTAATCGGTATCCCATGGAGTCTAACAATCTCCTTTACATACAATGTAGCCAACTTCTCTGTGGTGTAATCCACTCGTACTGGTAGAAAATGTGCAGACTTCGTAAGTCGGTCCACAATAACCCAAATCGAATCATAACCAGCTTGAGTTCGCGGCAATCCCACCACAAAGTCCATTGAAATACTCTCCCATTTCCATTCAGGTATATCCAGCGGCTGAAGTAATCCCGCAGGTTTCTGATGCTCTATTTTCACTTTCTGACACACCAAGCACTTAGACACGTACTCGGCAACATCCCTTTTCATCCCAGGCCACCAGAACTTAACTTTCAAATCTTGGTACATTTTCGTGGCACCTGGGTGGATAGCATATTGACCCTTATGGGCCTCAGTCATAACTTCCTCTGCAAGTTCCTTGGGCACAACAATCCTGCCCTGATATAACAACAATCCCTGTTCATTAACAGATATGCCACTCTGGCCTTTCAAGTACTTTATACTTTCATTTCTGATTTGAGTCTCTTTAATCTTCTCGTGCAGCTCGTTCTCAATCCGAGTCAACTCCATATCACACATTCTTCCTGCAAAGAAATCCGTTATTTTCATATCACGGAATTGCTCAATCACTTCATTGTCCCACATCATCATATGAGATAAATTAACAGACTTCCTACTCAGTGCATCTGCCACAACGTTGGCCTTTCCCGGGTGGTATTTCAGCTCAAAGTCATAATCTTTCAAGAATTCAACCCATCTACGCTGCCTCATATTCAGCTCCTTCTGATCAAATAAATATTTCAAGCTTTTATGGTCGCTGAACACAGCAAATTTCATCCCATACAGAAAATGCCTCCAAATTTTCAAGGCAAACACAATAGCAGCTAGTTCCAAGTCGTGCATCGGATAATTTTCTTCATGTGGCCTTAACTGCCTAGACGCATATGCAATCACTTTTCCTTCCTGCATCAGCACGCTCCCTAAACCTTTCTTAGAAGCGTCACAATATAACACAAATTCACCCTCCGGATCAGGTAAAGTCAACACCGGAGCAGTAGTCAATTTCTCTTTCAGTAGCAGAAAACAGTCCTCACATTCCTGGGTCCACACAAAAGGAGTATCCTTTCGTGTCAATCGAGTCAACGGTAGAACCATTGCAGAAAATCCCTGTATAAATCGGCGGTAATAGCCAGCAAGCCCCAGAAAACTTCTAATTTCAGTCACAGTCTTAGGCCTTTCCCAGTCACTCACCGCTTCAATCTTGCTTGGATCCACTGCAACACCACTTGCAGAAATAACATGACCCAAAAATTGCACCTCAGACAACCAGAATTCACACTTAGACGGTTTAGCATACAGTTTCTTGTCCTTCAACACCTACAACACAGTCCTCAAATGGTCCATGTGCTCCTCTTTACTCTTAGAATAGATCAAAATGTCATCAATGAACACAATTACAAACTGGTCCAAATACGGTTTAAAAATGCGGTTCATATAGTCCATGAACACCGCCGGGGCATTAGTAAGCCCGAAAGGAATCACTTGATACTCAAAATGTCCATATCTGGATCGGAAAGCTGTTTTAGGTACATCCTCCGGTTTAATCCGAATCTGGTGATATCCGGACCGGAGATCAATCTTTGAAAATACACAGGCACCCCTCAACTGATCTAATAAATCATCAATACGCGGTAATGGGTACCGGTTCTTAACAGTCACTTTATTCAGCTGTCGGTAGTCAGTGCACAATCTCATGCTACCATCCTTTTTCTTTACAAATATCACCGGTGCTCCCCACGGAGACACACTCGGCCTAATAAAATTCTTCGCAGACAATTCTTCAATGTGTTTCTTCAACTCAGCCAACTCAAGTGGCGACATCCGGTATGGAGCCAAAGAGATCGGCCCCACACCAGGCAATAAATCAATTGAGAATTCAATCTCTCTCTCAGGCGGGAATTCCGGTATCTCATCCGGAAATACATCCTCAAACTCATTCACAACTGGTATAGCAGAAATCTCCTCCTTTTTATCACCCACCAAACCGCCCAACAAGACATAACCCAAATCTCCAGCCTTCAAGGCTTTCACAGTTTGACTTACAGACAAATACAGAGACGGACAAACAGACGGCCTCTCGTGAGATAGCAACAACCTCTTCCCGCAGCAATCAATCATTGCGCAGTTCCGAGACAACCAATCCATCCCCAAAATTAAATTGACAGAGGCCAGGGGTAAGATAATTAAATCAATGGTGTAACCCCTGCCTAAATAAGTAAACTTCACATCTTCACAGATCCAAGACGATTCACTAACCTCTCCTGTAGCGGTAGTATTACGCATCGGAGGAACCATCCGTGTTACCTTTAAGTCCAACGCCTTAGCCACATAGTCCGCCACAAATGAATGTGTTGCTCCCGAATCAAACAACACAGATAAATCAACATTAGATAGAAAAATTATACCTTTAACCAAATTCGGAGCCTTTTCAGTACGTTGCGCATTAGTAGTATAAACTCGTCCCACAGTAGGAACAATAGCAATAGGAGCAGCAGTAGTAGTAGTAGCTGGCGGCAAGGCCTGCAGATTCGTAGCCTGCCCCGAAGAAGATGGACAATTTCTAGCAAAGTGGCCATTCCGACCACATTTATAACAAGCCGACGGATCAGCACCACACACACCTTTGTGGTATTTACCACACTTCCCACATTGTGGGGTAGGATATCTGTTCGAAGCACCACCACCACCAGTATTTCCACCCCTCTTGAACTGACCAGGAGGCTGCCTCACATGCAACCCCCTACCCCTGTTGTTATTATTAAAACCTCCTCTATTTGTATTACCAGAAGGACCAGGTGTCCTCTTAACATCTTGATCTTTTACCTTATCCGCTTTTGGATACCTCCCATAAACAGTCTCGACCCTCTTGCATTGGGTCACCAAATCAGCAAAGTTTCTCACTGCCGTGTTAGACATCCTCTTAGCAATCTTCTCACTCAGCCCTCTTTGGAATTTAGCTGACAAAAACTCAGGAGTAGGTAGAGTACCTCCATAATTAGCAAACTTCACAAGCTCATTAAATTTTGCCACATAGGCATCCACAGTCATAACTCCCTGTACCAGATTATCGAACTCACCTTGCTTTGCCTCCCGAACATCGCGGGGAAAATATTCTTCATGAAATAATCCTTCAAACATAGTCCAAGTAAGGACCTCACCCTGAATAACAAACGGGCGAGACACATTGTCCCACCACTCTTGGGCATCACCCTCCAGCATATAAACAGAATACAACAACTTCTGCGGATCTTGGCATCTCATAACTTGAAAAATCTTGTCCATACCCCTCAACCAAGCAGTAACCTCCTTTGGGTCCCTTGACCCCAGAAATGCGGGTGGCTTATGTTTCCTAAAAGATATGAGCCTACGCTCATCGTCAGCATTATCAAGCACCTGCCCAGCAGCCCCAGTAGATTGGGCAACAGATGAAGGATCAGGAATATAGCTCGGATCAGTAGTAGTATGATGACTAGCCTCACCAGTGTGGTGACTAGCCCCACTCTCCCCCTGTTGAGGAGTAACAGATGGCGTCGGTGTAGGAGTCACCGTAGCCGTATGTGGAGGTGTATTCTCCCTCCTAGGACGACCTCTATCCGCCCTCATCTCAGCCATAAAGGCCTGCATCATATCCTGATTAGCTTTCATCAGGTTCTCTGTCATATTTCTATTTGCAGCTGTTTCCGCCTGCAGAGCATTCAGTGCTGCAGTGACCGGATCCGGTGGCAAAGGACCTGCACCACGTGCCCCACGGTGACCTCGTGCCCTACTCATGATATCTGTACATGTAACACAAAGGAATGAGTTGATCAGACCCACACTGAGGAATCACATATACATTAATCATAAATAGTTCACAGATAGCTATGGCACACAAGATACAACACACACACAATCAGAGTTCCCTAAACAAAACTGCTCTGATACCATAAAATGTAACAGCCCGTTGTACACCGGTATTGTTAACATTGATTATGATATTAAGCGCAGTTACAACCACAGTGATTAGATTAATTAAATTACGGGCAAATTTTTCTTTTATCATATTCCTTTTCTTACGTAAACACCTTTTCCGTAATCAATTAAAACCACACTATAATTGTAAATGCCATTTGCGGAATCATACATTTACTAACATCATAAATCATTCTTTTTATTCAATTCATTTAAACTCACCATCTAACTCTCTCATTTTACCAAGTTATAGTCCTTCACGTTGTCTACGCGTGGTTTCAAACCACGTATCATTTGGAGTTCTACCCATCAAGTTAAGCCCCTTTATTTTAGTCTTGAAAAACCTGAATTTTCAAAAATTACACTGTAGTAATCGATTACCAGTGGGTGCTAATCGATTACCACCTGTCAAAAATGAGGCAGTAGCCAATTTTTCAATTCCTCTGTTCTGGTAATCGATTACCAACTTTGGGTAATCGATTACCTCACATGGTAATCGATTACCAAAGGCCAGTAATCGATTACCAGTGCAGACAGTAGCCAATTTTTCATCCCCTGTTGCATGGTAATCGATTACCATGCTTGGGTAATCGATTACTATGCAGCAAAATGACAGATTACAGCAGTTTTGAGCCCCAAAAAGGGTGTGTAATCCATCCCTAACCCCTTGGTACTCCACATAACACATAATCATGTCCTAATGTAGGCTCTAGGCCCTTCCATCATGCATTTTCCTTAAGTTTAACATCATTTACATCATCCTCAAAATAATGGCCATTTACATGCAAATATGGACCATTTTTACAACATTATACATCAAGACTTCAAGGCTATGAATGTGGCAATGGACAAGTCCCATGCTTACTCAAAATATACAGTTATCCATGCCATGAATAATAAAACATAACAAGACTTAGCATATGACCATGAACACTAACAAAAGCATGGAAATGACATCATGCAATATGTTCATGACCTAAGTCTCAAACTACTAATGGTATGCTATGTGCACTCCATAAACTCCTCCAAAAAGCCATGCAATCCAATGCACCGCATGCCAATCCAACGTCCACTATACGGGCTTCTTGCCCGAAGCTCCTCCCGGCTCATAGTGACCTGAAATGTGGTTCCCCAAACACGGGGTGAGATATACGGATATATCTCAGTAAACCAATGGAGCTAGAGGCTCTCTCCACTCCATGGCTCACTAAAATGTATCAAAATGACATAATATGGCATGCAAGTAAAACAATATCACCATCCACCTGGAGACACCCAAGAACATCCACTCATGGATTCATGTTCAAGGACTCCATCATATAACTCCCGAGACAGTCCTGGCGCCTCTCCCATGGTTGAGAAGACTCCATGGCAATACCCAACCGGAACTCCTCATGAGCCCTATCCGGCGGACGTCCCCCGCTTGGATCATCCTGATGTCGCTCCCAGAGTCAACACCATGGCATCTCCAACTGGCATTCTCCTGTAGGACGAACCCAGCGGATGTCCAAACCAACACACGTCAACTGGCCAGTGACCAAACAATTTTTCACAAAACACAAGCAATATGCATACAAGCACCCAACACATCATGTCATCACTACATAATCCAACCACAACCTTCCTCTAGGTGTGGTGGAGCTCACTAGGGATTAAACCCAAGTTCCAAGAGTTTACCTTAACACGAGCAACACCGTTCCAAACGTATGCTCCAAATCAACTTTTCACAATTCCAACCGTGTGAGGCACCCTACAACAATCATCAAATCCAAATTACACCAAAACTCACTTTTCATGAAAATTCCTCAAATTCCTCTAAGTTAAAAACTTATATTTTTCACCAAAATTTAACATAGCATTTCTAGCTTACAAACATGATTCTAAGGCCTTTTCATCTAATAGCATTTTTCCATTTGGGCTCTCTATCATCACACATCTAAAATCAAAGGTTTGAACACATATTCATAGATCTATGGAATCAACTATCAAAAGACCACAAATATACTTACAATGGGTAGTATGATCACCACCAAGGCTTCACTAAACCATTTGAAGCTCAAAACTCCAAGAAATCTCCAAAAACTCCAATGGGTCGGATATGTTCTTGCTCAAAATGCGGCCAAGGAGGTGGATTCAAGGCTTCTAAGTGCTACCAATGGCTTTGGAAGGTTGTTTACGATAGATTTCAACACCAAAATCAAGCGATTCGGTGGAGAAACGAAGAAATGGGAAGAAATGTGAAGAATGGTGGTTTTGGTCTCTTTTTCTCACTGTGAGCGCACGGATGAGGGAGGGAAGAAGAAGGAAAAGAAGGAAGAAAAGGAGGTGGGGCCAAGTGACTTCGGTCACACGGGTCCCACACGCGATCTAACTTTTACTCCGATAAAATTTCTGATCATAAATCCTTAATCTAAATATTTTTCCAGTCCATGACATATTTTTCTTTCTCCAAAATTATGATAAAAATTTCACACCTATCGGTACACTCACACCACAATATTTTAACACTAAAAATCACTATTCATCAATTTTTCCCAAATTTGCCTATTCACTCAATTTTCCGCCCTGATTCCATTTCCAGCATTACTTTTGTCATTTGAAATCTCTAACTCAATATTTAAGCCTCATAACACACGGTTGGCAAATTACAATTTTGCCCTTTTTGCCCCTTTTGGCCATAATACTTGGATTTTCACTAATCCATCAACTTTCATTTCACAATATATCATTAAAATAAACATTTAAATATTTGAGGTGTTATAAAAAACTTCACATAATGAATTTCATTTGCAATTTATTTTATTCATCCGTTTTCGACGGAATTCGTTTTCCATCAAAAATCTTCGACGAAATCCATTTTCGTCGAAGAACTTCAAGAAATCAATTGCTTTTGCATTTGTTTTATTCATCCATTTTCGACGGAATCCGTTTTCCGTCAAAAAACTTCACAAAATCAATTTCTTTTGCATTTATTTTATTCATCCATTTTCGACGGAATTCATTTTCCTTCAAAAATCTTCGACGGAATCCATTTTCCATCGAAAAACTTCACAAAATCAATTTCTTTTGCATTTATTTTATTCATCGGTTTTCGACGGAATCCATTTTCCGTCGAAAAACTTCACAAAATCAATTTCTTTTGCATTTATTTTATTCATCAGTTTTCGACGAGATTCTTTTTCCGTCGAAAAACTTCACAAAATCAATTTCTTTTGCATTTATTTTATTCATCAATTTTCGACGGAATTCATTTTCCGTCAAAAATCTTCGACGGAATCCATTTTCCATCGAAAAACTTCACAAAATCAATTTTTCTTTTGTATTTATTTTATTCGTCCGTTTTCGACGGAATTCATTTTCAGTCAAAAATCTTCAACGAAAATCGCTTTCTGTCAAAAATCTTCGACGGAATCCATTTTCCGTCAAAAAACTTCACAAAATCAATTTCTTTTGCATTTATTTTATTCATCAGTTTTTGACGAAATCCATTTTGCATCGAAAAACTTCACAAAATCAATTTTTTTTGTATTTATTTTATTCATCATTTTTCGACGGAATTCGTTTTCCGTCGAAAAACTTCACAAAATGAATTTCTTTTGCAATTTATTTTATTCATCCGTTTTCGACGGAATTCATTTTCCGTCAAAAATCTTCGACGAAATCCATTTTCGTCGAAGAACTTCACAAAATCAATTGCTTTTGCATTTATTTTATTCATCCATTTTCGACGGAATCCGTTTTCCGTCAAAAAACTTCACAAAATCAATTTCTTTTGCATTTATTTTATTCATCCATTTTCGACGGAATTCATTTTCCTTCAAAAATCTTTGACGGAATCCATTTTCCGTCGAAAAACTTCACAAAATCAATTTCTTTTGCATTTATTTTATGAATCCATTTTCGACGAAATTCTTTTTCCGTCGAAAAACTTCACAAAATCAATTTCTTTTGCATTTATTTTATTCATCCATTTTCGACAGAATACATTTTCCGTCAAAAATCTTCGACGGAATCACTTTTCCGTCGAAAAACTTCACAAAATCAATTTCTTTTGCATTTATTTTATTCATTAGTTTTCGACGAAATCCATTTTCCATCGAAAAACTTCACAAAATCAATTTCTTTGCATTTATTTTATTCATCCATTTTCGACGGAATCCGTTTTCCGTCAAAAAACTTCACAAAATCAATTTCTTTTGCATTTATTTTATTCATCCATTTTCGACGGAATTCATTTTCCTTCAAAAATCTTTGACGGAATCCATTTTCCGTCGAAAAACTTCACAAAATCAATTTCTTTTGCATTTATTTTATGAATCCATTTTCGACGAAATTCTTTTTCCGTCGAAAAACTTCACAAAATCAATTTCTTTTGCATTTATTTTATTCATCCATTTTCGACAGAATACATTTTCCGTCAAAAATCTTCGACGGAATCCATTTTCCGTCGAAAAACTTAACAAAGTCGATTTCTTTTGCATTTATTTTATTCATTAGTTTTCGACGAAATCCATTTTCCATCGAAAAACTTCACAAAATCAATTTCTTTGCATTTATTTTATTCATCCATTTTCGACGGAATCCATTTTCCGTCAAAGAACTTCACAAAATCAATTTCTTTTGTTTTTATTTTATTCATCCATTTTCGAAGGAATACATTTTCCGTCAAAAATCTTCGACGGAATCCCTTTTCCGTCGAAAAACTTCACAAAGTCAATTTCTTTTGCATTTATTTTATTCATCAGTTTTCGACGAAATCCATTTTCCATCGAAAAACTTCACAAAATCAATTTCTTTTGCATTTATTTTATTCATCCATTTTCGACGGAATCCATTTTCCGTCATAGAACTTCACAAAATCAATTTCTTTTGCAATTATTTTTTTCATCCGTTTTCGACGGAATTCATTTTCCATCTTAGGAATCCATTTTCCGTTGAAAAACTTCACAAAATCAATTACTTTTGCAATTTATTTTATTCATCCGTTTTCGACGGAATTCGTTTTCCATCAAAAATCTTCGACGAAATCCATTTTCGTCGAAGAACTTCAAGAAATCAATTGATTTTGCATTCATTTTATTCATCCATTTTCGACGGAATCCGTTTTCCGTCAAAAAACTTCACAAAATCAATTTCTTTTGCATTTATTTTATTCATCCATTTTCGACGGAATTCATTTTCCTTAAAAAATCTTCGACGGAATCCATTTTCCATCGAAAAACTTCACAAAATAATTTTCTTTTGCATTTATTTTATTCATCGGTTTTCGACGGAATCCATTTTCCGATGAAAAACTTCACAAAGTCAATTTCTTATGCATTTATTTTATTCATCAGTTTTCGACGAGATTCTTTTTCAGTCGAAAAACTTCACAAAATCAATTTCTTTTGCATTTATTTTATTCATCAATTTTCGACGGAATTCATTTTCCGTCAAAAATCTTTGACGGAATCCATTTTCCGTCAAAAACTTCACAAAATCAATTTCTTTTGCATTTATTTTATTCATCAGTTTTCGAAGAAATTCTTTTTCCGTTGAAAAACTTCACAAAATGAATTTCTTTTGCTATTTATTTTATTCATCCGTTTTCGACGGAATTCGTTTTCCATCAAAAATCTTCGACGCAATCCATTTTCGTCGAAAAACTTCACAAAATCAATTTCTTTTGCATTTATTTTATTCATCCATTTTCGACGGAATACATTTTCTGTCAAAAAACTTCACAATATCAATTCCTTTTGCATTTATTTTATTCATCCATTTTCGACTGAATCCATTTTCTGTCCAAAAACTTCACAAAATCAATTTCTTTTGCATTTATTTTATTCATCCATTTTCGACGGAATCCATTTTCCATCGAAAAACTTTACAAAATCAATTTCTCTTCCAATTTATTTTAGTCATCCGTTTTTGACGGAATTCATTTTCCGTCAAAAATCTTCGACAGATTTCCTTTTTCGTTGTAAAACTTCACAAAGTCAATTTTTTTTGCATTTATTTTATTCATCCATTTTCAACGGAATCTATTTTCCTTTGAAAAACAACACAAAATCAATTTCTTCAGCATTTATTTTATTCATCCGTTTTCCACGGAATCCATTTTCCTTCGAAAAACAACACAATATCAATTTCTTCTGCATTTATTTTATTCATCCGTTTTTTATGGAATCCATTTTTCGTTAAAAATAATCACAACATGAATTTCTATTCCATTTATCTTATTCATCCGTTTTCAAAGGAATTCAATTTCCGTCAAAAATCTTCGACGGAATCCATTTTTTGTCGAAAAAAATTACAAAATAATTTTTTTTTTGCATTTATTTTATTCGTCCATTTTCGACGGAATTCATTTTCAGTCAAAAATCTTCAACGAAAATCGCTTTCTGTCAAAAATCTTCGACGGAATCCATTTTCCGTCAAAAAACTTCACAAAATCAATTTCTTTTGCATTTATTTTATTCATCAGTTTTTGACGAAATCCATTTTGCATCGAAAAACTTCACAAAATCAATTTTTTTTGTATTTATTTTATTCATCATTTTTCGACGGAATTCGTTTTCCGTCGAAAAACTTCACAAAATGAATTTCTTTTGCAATTTATTTTATTCATCCGTTTTCGACGGAATTCATTTTCCTTCAAAAATCTTCGAAAGAACTTCACAAAATCAATTGCTTTTGAATTTATTTTATTCATCCATTTTCGACGGAATCCGTTTTCCGTCAAAAAACTTCACAAAATCAATTTCTTTTGCATTTATTTTATTCATCCATTTTCGTCGGAATTCATTTTCCTTCAAAAATCTTCGACGGAATCCATTTTCCGTCGAAAAACTTCACAAAATCAATTTCTTTTGCATTTATTTTATGAATCCATTTTCGACGAAATTCTTTTTCCGTTGAAAAACTTCACAAAATCAATTTCTTTTGCATTTATTTTATTCATCCATTTTCGACGGAATACATTTTCCGTCAAAAATCTTCGACGGAATCACTTTTCCGTCGAAAAACTTCACAAAGTCAATTTCTTTTGCATTTATTTTATTCATTAGTTTTCGACGAAATCCATTTTCTATCGAAAAACTTCACAAAATCAATTTCTTTGCATTTATTTTATTCATCCATTTTCGACGGAATCCATTTTCCGTCAAAGAACTTCACAAAATCAATTTCTTTTGTTTTTATTTTATTCATCCATTTTCGAAGGAATACATTTTCCGTCAAAAATCTTCGACGGAATCCCTTTTCCGTCGAAAAACTTCACAAAGTCAAATTCTTTGGCAGTTATTTTATTCATCAGTTTTCGACGAAATCCATTTTCCATCGAAAAACTTCACAAAATCAATTTCTTTTGCATTTATTTTATTCATCCATTTTCGACGGAATCCATTTTCCGTCATAGAACTTCACAAAATCAATTTCTTTTGCAATTATTTTTTTCATCCGTTTTCGATGGAATCCATTTTCCATCGTAGGAATCCACTTTCCGTCGAAAAACTTCATAAAATCAATTACTTTTGCATTTATTTTATTCATCAGTTTTCGACGGAATCCATTTTCCATCGAAAAACTTCACAAAATCAATTTCTTTTGCAATTATTTTATTCATCAGTTTTCGACGGAATTCGTTTTCCGTCGAAAAACTTCACATAATGAATTTCTTTTGCAATTTATTTTATTTATCCATTTTCGACGGAATTCGTTTTCCGTCAAAAATCTTCGACGAAATCCATTTTCGTCGAAAAACTTCACAAAATGAATTTCTTTTGCATTTGTTTTATTCATCAGTTTTCGACGGAATCCATTTTCCATCGAAAAACTTCACAAAATCAATTTCTTTTGCATTTATTTTATTTATCAGTTTTCGACGGAATTCGTTTTCCGTCGAAATACTTCAAAAAATGAATTTCTTTTGCAATTTATTTTATTCATCCATTTTCGACGGAATTCGTTTTCCGTCAAAAATCTACGACGAAATCCATTTTCGTCGAAAACCTTCACAAAATCAATTGCTTTTGCATTTATTATATTCATCCATTTTCGACGGAATCCGTTTTTCGTCAAAAAACTTCACAATATCAATTTCTTTTGCATTTATTTTATTCATCCATTTTCGACGGAATCCATTTTCTGTCAAAAAACTTCACAAAATCCATATCTTTTGCATTTATTTTATTCATCCATTTTCAACGAAAATCATTTTCCGTCAAAAATCTTTGACGGAATCCATTTTCAGTCGAAAAACTTCACAAAACCAATTTCTTTTGCATTTATTTTATTCGTCAGTTTTCGACGGAATCCATTTTCCGTCGAAAAACTTCACAAAATCAATTTCTTTTGCATTTATTTTATTTATCAGTTTTCGACGGAATTCTTTTTCCGTCGAAAAACTTCACAAAATTAATTTCTTTTGCAATTTATTTTATTCATCCGTTTTCGACGGAATTCGTTTTCCGTCAAAAAACTTCACAAAATCAATTTCTTTTGCATTTATTTTATTTATCCATTTTCGACGGAATTCATTTTCCGTCAAAAATCTTCGACGGAATCCATTTTCCATCAAAAAACTTCACAAAATCAATTTCTTTTGAATTTATTTTATTCGTCAGTTTTCGACGGAATCCATTTTCCGTCAAAAATCTTCGACGGAATCCATTTTCCGTCGAAAAACTTCACAAAATCAATTTCTTTTGCATTTATTTTTTTCATCCATTTTCGACGGAATCCATTTTCCATCGAAAAACTTTACAAAATCAATTTCTTTTCCAATTTATTTTATTCATCCATTTTCGACGAAATTCATTTTCCGTCAAAAATCTTTGACGGAATCCATTTTCAGTCGAAAAACTTCACAAAACCAATTTCTTTTGCATTTATTTTATTCGTCAGTTTTCGACGGAATCCATTTTCCGTCGAAAAACTTCACAAAATCAATTTCTTTTGCATTTATTTTATTCATCAGTTTTCGACGGAATTCGTTTTCCGTCGAAAAACTTAACAAAACGAATTTCTTTTGCAATTTATTTTATTCATCCGTTTTCGACGGAATTCATTTTCCGTCAAAAATCTTCGACGCAATCCATTTTCGTCGAAGAACTTCACAAAATCAATTACTTTTGCATTTATTTTATTCATCCATTTTCGACGGAATCCGTTTTCCGTCAAAAAACTTCACAAAATCAATTTCTTTTGCATTTATTTTATTCATCCATTTTCGACGGAATTCATTTTCCTTCAAAAACTTCGACGGAATCCATTTTCCGTCGAAAAACTTCACAAAATCAATTTCTTTTGCATTTATTTTATTCATCGGTTTTCGACGGAATCCATTTTGCGTCGAAAAACTTCACAAAATCAATTTCTTTTGCATTTATTTTAGGAATCCATTTTCGACGAAATTCTTTTTCCGTCGAAAAACTTCACAAAATCAATTTCTTTTGCATTTATTTTATTCATCCATTTTCGACGAAATACATTTTCCGTCATAAATCTTCGACGGAATCACTTTTCCGTCGAAAAACTTCACAAAGTCAATTTCTTTTGCATTTATTTTATTAATCAGTTTTCGACGAAATCCATTTTCCATCGAAAAACTTCACAAAATCAATTTCTTTGCATTTATTTTATTCATCCATTTTCCGTCAAAGAACTTCACAAAATCAATTTCTTTTGTTTTTATTTTATTCATCCATTTTCGAAGGAATACATTTTCCGTCAAAAATCTTCGACGGAATCCCTTTTCCGTCGAAAAACTTCACAAAGTCAATTTCTTTTGCATTTATTTTATTCATCAGTTTTCGACGAAATCCATTTTCCATCGAAAAACTTCACAAAATCAATTTCTTTTGCATTTATTTTATTCATCCATTTTCGACGGAATCCATTTTCCGTCATAGAACTTCACAAAATCAATTTCTTTTGCAATTATTTTTTTCATCCGTTTTCGATGGAATCCATTTTCCATCGTAGGAATCCATTTTCCGTCGAAAAACTTCATAAAATCAATTACTTTTGCATTTATTTTATTCATCAGTTTTCGACGGAATCCATTTTCCATCGAAAAACTTCACAAAATCAATTTCTTTTGCATTTATTTTATTCATCAGTTTTCGACGGAATCCATTTTCCGTCGAAAACTTCACAAAATCAATTTCTTTTGCATTTATTTTATTCATCCATTTTCGACGGAATCCATTTTCGACGGAATCCATTTTCCGTCAAAAAACTTGACAAAATCAATTTCTTTTGCATTTATT
>JAVKPL010002417.1:0-18574 GCA_032173675.1 Gastrolobium villosum
TACGTGATCTTGGGCGAGCATTAATTCGATGCCTCTTTGATTTGCAAATCTTTGGGGACCACGAAACTAAAACCCACTATGGTTTCTCTTCACTTGTGAGAGATCTTTAAGGAAACCTAGTGGAATCATTGAGGATGTTCTTGTGAAGGTAGACAAGTTCATCTTTCCTGCTGATTTTGTGGTACTTGGATATGGAAGGAGGAAAAAAAATGCCACTTTTGCTGGGTAGACCTTTTTTAGCTACATCTCGTGCACTGATTGATGTGGAAAGCAGGAAGCTGAGCTAAGAATGAATGATGAGGCCGTTACCATCAACGTCTTTGACTCAATAAAACAGTCTTCTCACAAAGACGATTGTTTTAATCTTAAAGTTTTAAAGGAAGAACAAGATAGTGCCTCAAAAGTTGAATTGAAGGAGCCTTCTCAAACTCTAAAAGATGATGCCAAAGAAGATGGAAACCCAAAAGTGGAAGTGAAGGATAAAGATCTTCTTCCATACCCACAAAATTTAATTGATGATGTCAAAGAGGTAAGTACTCTTCAAAGAGGCATACTCCTACAAAGAAGAAGGTAAGAAGAAAGGAAGTAGTGAAATTCTTTGATACAAGTTGGAAGAGATACCGGGAGCTGAAATTTGACAAGAGACACCGAGACTCTATCTCTCGGAAAAATCAAAGTTTCAAAGAATTCTTAACATGGATCCATGGTTTGGATCAAATCTGGGAATGGTGGTCCCATACACCAAGGCAACCAGTACCACCAGACCCTTCATTTGCTGAGTCATCCCACACTGCTGAGGGGGATGACATGGAGGGCTGATCTTATCTCCTTGCTGATGGAGATCTTGTATATTAGTTTATTTTTCTGTTTCGTATTTTTAAGTTATTTTGTGTTGGTATATTTTTCTCTGATGTTTTAATGTGTGCATTATAGTTTCTTCTATATGCCACTATTTGTTCTATTGTGCCGGATTTTCTTCCTTCTTGGGGTTTAGTTATTGCTGAGGACAGCAATGCTCTAAATCTGGGAATGGTTGGCTTGCACCTTAGAACTGCAATTCTTCTATCAGGGGGAGATATTCTAACTCTTTTAATTTTCTTAGTTATTTTGTGTGCTATAAAAAAAAAAAAAAAAATGGTGTATTTTGAACAAATCCCAGGTTTAAATGTGCTCATCTTTTTAATGTACATGATTAAATTCTTGGAATATATTGTATGACTTTCTGACATAACATTGCATAGGCATAATTAGATTGCATGATTGCTCGGTTGTCTGAATTAAGATTGTGAATTCTGATAATGTCTGGAGTCAATTTTCTTGAGTCTACATTGATACCATAGCTGTGAGGTTTTGAGCCTAAACACTGAAATTTTTGTTGAAAGGCCTCACTGTTGTAATACTCTAGAACTTGATTTGTTTCTCTGTAATGCATGCATTGATTGATATGATAAAGGCATTTTGTTCTTATTTGCTATTGGCCAAAATAACCCACCTGTATGAGATTTTCCCTTGCTAGCCCTTTGAGCCTGAACTTAATTCTTGATAAATGACCTATGGCCTGATTGATGGCTTAGCCTATATCCATTTTTCGTGACTTACCTTGATTGAGATTGAATCATTGAATGTGTTGAAAATAAAATAAAGAGATTGAGGTAAGCTCCACAATAGTCAAGTAATTAAGGGATGAAAAAAAAAAAAAAGGGGGCAAAATGAAAAAGGGAAAAAGAAAAGAAAGCAAGAAAAAGGAAAAGAGTAAAAGGTGGCAGGAAGGAATGAATTCCCGGAATTCTGTGGGAATGTTAGTGGAGCAAAACAATTGAGTGAAATTGTTAAAAATGAAATAATATCAGTTTTCAATCTCTTGGTTGTTTGAGCTACTATCCAAATTTTCCTACCTATTACCCCGGCCAAGTTACAACCTGTGAAGTCCTTTTGATCAATTGATGCATGTGTTTGATTCTTCAATTTCAAGAATTTTTTAGAATATAATCAAGCATATGGTAGTGTTATAGCTTTGAGTAATTGAGTGCTCATGATACCCTTAAACACTGAGTGTTGAGTGAACATTATTTATCTGTGTAAGAGGTAATCAATGTAGACTTATATATTTAAGAAGCTGATGGCATTATTGAAAGTTCATGATATTGAGTCAGGCATACATGGCATATTGAGTCTGAGAGTGACTATGAGTGTTATGTTAGATTAAGTGAATATTTCCTGGATTAAGTCTTTTACATTGCTGGGGACAGCAACGTTTAAATCTGGGAATGGTTTGATGTGCCTCTGGCAAGTGTGATTTTTCTGTGATAAAATTGACGAGAATTGAGTCATAAGAGAGCAAATTAAATACATATTTGCTAATTATATTGATTCTTTGAATGTCAATAATATTCACCTTTTAATTGTATTTTTACAGGGAAAATAAATGAAGAATTATAAAAAAAAACCTGTTAATGCAATTTTCCACGGTTATAGCACACTATGAGTTCCAAGCATGGCGCGGGTCAGCACCAAATTGGCACAAAAACCGCACCAGATTACGAACTTTGCAGCGAGGACATCAAAGTGGCGCGAGGTAGCAACAAAGTGGCGCTCCTCAGCGCAACAAGACAGAACCTTGGCGCAACCTAGCGCCATTTACGAAAGAAAGTGGCGCTTCTCAGCGCAATAACACAGAAGATTGGCGCAAGGGAGCGCCAAATTACAAAGGAAATGGCGCAAGCTAGCGCCGTAAGTCAGTGCACTGGCGCTAGCTAGCGCCTAAAAGGGAAGGAAGTTGGCGCTAGTTAGCGCCAATGAATAGTGAAAGTGGCGCTAACTAGCGCCATTTGTGTGCAAAAGTGGCGCCAACCAGCGCCAATGAATAGTGAAAGTGGCGCTAGTTAGCGCCAATGAATAGTGAAAGTGGCGCTAACTAGCGCCATTTGTGTGCAAAAGTGGCGCCAACCAGCGCCAATAGGAAAGTGGCGCAAACGTGCGCCAATTCGGCGCCAACCAGCGCGGGTTTGCGGGAACAGATCTCCGTCTTTTCTGAGGGCATTTTTGGAAGGAGAAGAGAATATTATAAATGTGACATTTGCTGAATTAGGTCAGCAGACTTGGCAGATCTGAAAAAAGGAAAAACACAGATACAGGTTAAGAGACAGATCTGAAGATTGGAGGAGAAGGGCATTGGATGTTCTTCGTTCTTCATCTACATCTAGTATTTCTTTATCTTTTGTTTTAATTTTATGTTGAATTTTAGATCAGCGATCATGATGTTGATCGGCTAGATCATTTTTATTGTAGTCAGGGTCACGATCCATATGTGAACCCTTGATACGAAGGATTGGTTTATGGTTTTTGATTTATATAATTATCTTTATCATTACTCTGTGCGAATTTGATATTCCCTTTGTTAGAATTGATCGATCTAATAGTTGGGGATATTCTGAGGATCAAAACCCTAGATAGGAATATTGGGGTTTTGATCTCGAAAGGGGGTAAGATAACAATCTGTATGCGTGCTAGGAATAGACGTGTATACGATTGCAGATGCTTAAATTATCGCGCCCATTGCTTGATCCCTTGAGAAACATTGCAAGGAATTGGGGTTTCTCATGGGATTAAAGGGTTAACCTTGCAAGGAATTGAAGGTTAACTATTAACTCTTTTTTTTTAGAGGATAATTTATCTGAGTGATTATATAAATAATTATTGTAAATCAATCCAGAGTAAAAAGCGAGGATCATTTGGTGAATGAACCCTGACTACAATGCTTTTCTCATCTTCTTTACAAATCAATTTTCAATTTTATTGTTTTATTTATCAATCTAAAAATACCAAAAACAAGTCTTTTATTTTCAAAATTCAATTTCCATCAAATTGACAATATTTGTCAAAAAAACCCTATTTGAAATCTTCCATTCCTTAAGAGAAGATTTATTTGATATTCGATCCCAATCCCTGTGGAGACGAACTTTTCTTATCACTTTATTACTTGTGCGATCGGTATACTTGCCGGAGAGCATCACTTGCCGTTCCTCCTCTGCGGTCCTGGGAATCCCCCAAAGCCAATAACTGGCACCAGGAGGAATTCGTTCTAACAAATCGGAGTTCACGTCAACCTCCTGGACGCACCGCAAAACTGGGAAGGAGGGTTTCTTCCTTCCCATTTTTTGAGAAGAAAGGTAAGAGAACACTTTTTAACAGGAAAAAGGAAATCACGTTTCAGAGAACAGAAAAGCAGGGAAGACGTTAAACTACACACACGAATAGAAGAAAATGCAAGCAGAAGTAAAATGAAGATAAAACCGCAAGTACCTGATTATGAAAGCGTAAGTGGACGGAAAGTTACAGCGAAACGAAACCAAAACAAACAACAGGAGCTTGGAGACGATAGTAGAGCAAATGACGAAGAAAAATAGAAATTGCAGAATAAAAAGGGGGACACAGGAAGGCCAAGGAGCAGGGATAATAGGGTCATTCCAGACACATATTCGCGCGTGACGAGCAAAACAACGTGGAAGTGCTAAAGGCACAGCCACCCCATCGCCGCAAAAGGCAATGATTCGACACACAGAAATGATGATGCTCATAAATGCGCACGGTAAACAAGACTGCATGAAATAGCTGCAGCACGCAAAGGCACGCAAACAACGACACGTGGCCAGACGTGCGTAAGAGAGAGAGACATTGGCCGAGATCCAAAAAGGAATCATAAACAGAACGAAACACATACACCAAAACGCAACAGATGAGTCATTCCGGGTTACATCACCCACGTTTTCAGACACCCAGGCAACCCGAAATATCGGATAGCCTGGCTGGGGGGCAACTGTTATGGATCCGTGCCATGAACCCGGACTAATGCCCACATGAGCCGGCTTACCTCATCAACCCGGTAAGAAGGCCCACACTAACAGGCCCATCTCATCAACCCGGAATACCCCATCGAATATTCCCCAATAAATACCTGAAACGGACCGTAGTTATGGAGACGTAATGTTTGATACGTAACCTCCAGTAACGGCCGACAAAGCAGTAATGACCCCGCGCCATTACAGCTCAGCTACACCAATTCAAATCAGAGGCAGCCCCTATAAATAAGAGGGCTCCTCGATAGTACAACACACTTGATTTTCGATACTTACACACACTATCACCACATTCGTATACTTTGCAGTGATCAAGCTAGGCATAGGGATATCTCCTCCATAGATACCCCCGGTCAAGGCTATACGGTCCAAAGCGATCAATCAACCTGATAAAGGTTGAACATCTCTGTCCACAGGACAGAACAGTATACATATGTTATGGTAAAAACAGAAGAACCAACTAGAACTGTGAGGCTGCAAACATTCAACATATACACTCACTTATCACCACCCTTTCCTCTCATGAAAACAAGAGATCATCTTTCTACATGATTCTTCCCTCTAAATCATTGTAAACACTTAGTAGAGTGCATTCTGAGGTTGAAGGTAAGCTCTTGCTGGGT
Source organism: Gastrolobium villosum (assembly GCA_032173675.1). Taxonomy (NCBI): domain Eukaryota; kingdom Viridiplantae; phylum Streptophyta; class Magnoliopsida; order Fabales; family Fabaceae; genus Gastrolobium; species Gastrolobium villosum. Next base: position 5,480 of record JAVKPL010002417.1, read on the forward strand.
TGTGGGTACCATTTGGGTGATTTTAGTTGCTGCCTCTAAGCTTGGAGGGTGTGTGAACCATTTTCTTGGCATTTATGGTGCCACAGAGCCATCTTTTGTGCAAAGGACCAACCTTTGCTCATCACTTTCGCACACTTTGGAAGTCTTAACTTGTGGTTGTGTAGAGAGCTCCTCTTGCTCTGTTTTAAGTTTTGGGTAAGTTGTTGAACCTTGATCATGAGTTTTAGTGGTTTAAAGGTGCAGTCTTGGCATGTTAATAAGCTAAATAAGTAACCAACCTGAGCATGAACCTAAAAGTGAATAAAAATGCATGCTTGGACGTCCTTATGAGTTAAATGTTGAACCTTTGGAGTAATATCTTCGCGAAATACAGAAACTGCATTCTGTCGCGAAATATCCGGATATGGATATCCGGATATGAGGCTTGTGATATCTGGATATGGATATCCGGATATGGCCCCAACAAATATCCAGATATTCTAGGAAAGTGCAAGTGGTGCACTGTTCTGTTCATACAGAACTGTATTTGGGGTTTGTAGACCCTAGATTGATTAAGTTGAACTTCTGTAATGATTAAATAAATCAGAATCTAAGTGATTAAGGGCTTATGGCTTTGCGAGAAACCTAAAGATATGAAACGTAAAAGGGAAGTGTTGTCTTTATGTTATATGCTTATGGATTATGGTTGTTGATATGATTGCTAGTGCAAAATAGATTGTGATTCTACTGTGTGTGGACTTTGAGCTGGTGTGGACCTTGTATTGGATAGTTAGCTTGCGAGGTAAGCTTTCATGTCCTCGGTTTAGCCATTGTTGGTTCCACCATGTCCCGTGGGGGATGGTTTATATGCATAATGTGTTTTCATGTATTGATATTTGAAATGTTGTTGAGCTATTATGTGAATGTCTTATGATATGCATGTGGTGTTCCACCTAGATGGACTCCTGAGTATGTGAGAGACATACAAAAAGGTGATTCAGTGGGTGGGTGCAAGTGGCGTCTTGCACTAAATGTAGGCAATAGACGTATGTAAGTCCCGCATTTCTCTGGCGAGTAGAATAGTCGACACACATGACATGATTATATGTTGCATCGCACTGAATTTGTAACTTATATTGTTAAACTGTTTTTAGAACTTATATTGCACATGTAAGTGAACTTGGGGTGGAGAAATACTTGAGGACCCCTTATCTTACTGAGATTTCTTTTTAGAGATCTCACCCCACGTTTAGGGCACCATTTTCAGGTTCAAGTATTGCGGGGGTTGAGATCTCTAGTGGCAGGAGGCCGAAGCTGAGTTAGATATCTGTTTTTTATGATGTTATATTGGATGCTGACGTGTTATTTCGTTATTAGCATGTTGTTTGATTTGAGACTATGTTGGGCTTTGTTGCCTTATTTGATGAGCATGAGGGTTGTTCATACCACATTGATTGACTATGTCTTATTTTATATTCGAGTTGTAATAATGTATCAGGATATTGTCCGGACTATGTGTTGTAGTTTCGTGACTTAGATACTCACTTATTTATATATGAGATTATTCAGTGTAGATAGCTGTCTTTTGCAATTTATATACAAGCGATGTTTTGAAAAAGGATTTAATAATCAACTTGATAAGTGATTATGACATCATAATTGAATGAAAGAAAAAGTTATTCCGCATTTTAATTAAGCATTGCTTAATAAGATGACATGATAACAAACCGGGTATACACGGGGTGTTACAGAGGACAACCCCAGAGATACAACTAGACGAGACAGTATCATGTACCCTGATACATTATACAATTCCAAACTAAATGCATAAACAACATCAATGTGGCATAGACGCTCACTAAATAAGGCAACAAGCCAACAATGTCTCAAGTCAAATAACCATATCATAAATAACAAGGCATGTATCAATCCAAAAGCGATAATGGGGTCAGAGGATCTGTCTAAAAAAGGTGGCTTATGCTTACGGAAAGCATTCAGCCTACGATCAATGGTCTCTCTATCCTCAACGGGCTCAAAGTAAGGCTGCATCAATCCCGTGAGGTGACTAACACCCTCCATGTGACTCAGACCCTCGTGGTCGGGAATATGGGTTCCTCTTCCTCTGTCCCCATCATGGTGACTAGGTGGAGATGGAGGTGGCAGTGGAGGTGGTGGAGGAGGAAATTGACCCTCATTGCGGCCGGCCCTCATCTCCTCCAACATGACTCTCATCATGGTCATGTTTGCCAGCCTGTTCACCTCAAGAACATCCTTCGTGGCTTTCTTGTTCACCTCACTCACGCGTCCATCATCGCCTGTATAATAACCCTCACATGTAGTGTTGGATTTAATTATGAATTAATGATATTAATCATAATATTGAAGAATAATTATAAGGAAGATAAGAGAAAAAGAAATAAAGTCATCTTTGGTGAAAAAGGAGTTAAAATGACAGTTAAGGGATAAAAATGCGGGTAGATAAAGTTACTCGAAAAGTGAAAGTAAATATGGAAATATTACCATAAAAATATTGGAAACCAATATGTAAAGTTGGATTGAGAGTTAAGTGAGTGAGGTAGATAAGTGTGTACCCACATGATGAGTACATGTGACTTAAAACACTAAAACACTTCAATTCCTCTCACGCTCTCTCGTCTCATCCGCGGCTTTCTCTTCTCCAACCTAGGTTTTTTTTTGTTTTGTTTTCTTCTCTCCTTGCTACCTCACCATTTCTTTTCCTCTCAATACTCAAGAAGCTTGAACAAACACCCATTCCTCTACATCTTCCTTACATCTTCATGGGCTTTAGTTGGAGTTAAGAGATTTGAAGAAAAGAACTCACCCAAGCAACCCCATTTTCGGATTTCTTCATGGGTGGTCATAGAAAAAGGCTTTGAAGCTTGAAAATCATCTCTCTCAACCTTATTTGAAGTTCCAAAGGTAATGGGATCCAAACCCTTAGTAGTTTCATGAATAATTATTGTATTTTAGGTTATTCAAAGAGGGTTTTCATGGTTGGAAGAGTAGTTGAGAAAATGAACTTAAATATCTTCACAAATTATGTTAGGAGAATGTTCTTAATAGAGAAAAAGCATAGAAACCACCATTTTAACTAAGTTGAAGTTTTGACTCATGAACAAAGTGTGGGAATTTTATGATTTAAGGCTTTGAGTGGAAATTTTATTATGGTTCTATGTGTGGTTATTGATGTAGTGTGGAGTCAAGTGAAATATTAATGGATGAGCATCCTTGGGATCAAGGCTTTGGAGAAAATATGCATTTTTAATTATTCCAAGTGTAGGATAAGTTGCCGAAAAATGAGTTTTCGTACTAATTTAGAGTCGGAACCACTTTAGACGAGTTGTGGGACGTTCCCTAAGATAGGGAAACCCGAAGAAATCAATGTGGAACATTAAGAAATTGATTAAGGCATAAATCAAGTGAATAAACAAAGAGAAAGTTTAATGATTGTGATAGATTAGTGATATGCTAATTGTATTCACATTTTTGGAACTAGGTTGTGATCGTGGTTGTGAATCTCTGGACCTGAGAATTATTGAAGGACTTTGCTCGCGGGGTAAGCTTTTGGTCCTTAGGGTTAATCCCCCGTTTGTTCCACCAGACTCCGAGGGAGGATGGTACTTTTATATAGTATGTGGATATGACTTGTTATATGTTGCATGTATATGTATGTATGTTTGTATGCCACACAAGACGGTGTTTCCTTATGCATAGTATGAGACGGTGTTACCTCATACGGTATGTTGCAAGACGGTGTTTCCTTGCGTAATACATACTTGTTATATTCTCTGGCCAGTAGGATTATATTATTGCACACTGCATTGTCATACATATTCTGATGCATGCATGGATTTTTATACTGTGTGTATACCAGAAGTGAGCTTAGGGGTGGAGGAGCCCTCCAAGGGTCCCTAGCTTACTGAGGTAATTATATTATCTCACCCCGTGTTATGGGGATCACCATTTCAGGTACAGGAGCTGATGGTGCCGAGGCATCGCGTGGCAAGTGCGCGTGGCAAGAGGCCAGATGAGAGATATTACTTGACATGATTGTCAGGGTCTTGTGGATACTTAGATTTGTACCTGACATACCATATTTTGAGTTGTACATGCCATGTCATTATTTTGAGAGCATAGGAGATGTGTATGCTATGTTGATAGTTTATCTGTTTTGTTAGTTATGTCTGTATAGGTCTAGGTTACTTATTTGATTACATCTCTTTTGGTTGGTTGATGTAATCATGTAAGTAACTCTGTGAATATTATTTTGAGACCTGTTATGATTATGAGATAGCCTACGCCATGGATGTCTGGGTAATATGGTTTATGCTTGGATTATATTAAATTTTCAATCAGGTTGGAATTATTATGATGAGAATTATCCCCAGTGGTCCAAAATACAGACGAAATATTGTTCGTTTTATTTTGGCCATGGAAGTGAAAAAGTTTGCAGTACATAAGAAAAAAGAAAAAATTTATTCAGTTAGCTTTCACATTAATTAAGTTAAGCATGTTGCGCTTACTATCATATGAATGTTAATTAACCAACTACAGACGGAGCGTTACATTCACTAATATTAATTTTTTAGTACTAGCTTCTAATAAACTCTAGTGCTCATATTGAAATCAAGGACCATTGAGAAGAGATGTGGTGACCACCAAAACGCAAGTGCAACCAAATTTCCTTTGAATGATGGCAAGCCACAACAAAAAAATTCGAGTCTGTTTGATTTTGTTACGTGTTTTTTTTATTCTACAAATAAAAAACAACTAGGATTTGTTCTTTAAAATTGATTCTAAAAATAAAAAAATAGTTATAATTTTTAAAATTATTTTTACAAAACAGGCCTTATCAATCAATTTTTTTTTTTCTTTCTGAAAATCAAAAAACCATTTTTGAAAACAAAATTTAAACATGCCCGAACATTTTCTCTGCGGGGGCTTCAGCTTCCAAAGCCACAAGTAGGATGGCTATGCGTAGTAAAGAAGCCACTTGTAGACAGTCCACTTCCACATCCATATGTGAAAAAAGTTAATTTAATTTAAATGTTTAAATTAATAGGTAAATACAATATTTAAGATTCATTATATTACATCTCTAACATATTCCGCGTACAGAAGTCATTTGAACTTAAAAGCGTATAATGTATAAATTTATTTTTTAGTTTAGTTTGTGCTGCTTTTAATTTTTTTTTGGGTTAAAAAACAGATTGTAAAATCGTCTATAATTTCATCCAAAGAATCGATTCAACCTATAAATCTTAAACATTAATAGTTTTAAATATTATTCTCTCTAACAAAATGTCATCTGGAGTCCTACCTAAAGACCCGTGTCTGAGACATGATGCACAAAGGTAACAGATTTTAAACAATTTCTTCTTCTTCATGGTATTAACCATAGAGTAGCTTGTCCTAACACTCACCATCAAAACGGTGTGGTTGAGAGAAAGCATCGACATATTGTTGAGACAGGTTTGACTATGTTGTCTCATGCTTCTCTTCCATTGAAGTATTGGGACTATGCCTTTATTTCTGCTGTTTTTCTTATCAACAGGTTACCTACTGCAGCCTTGGATTTTGCTGTTCTTTTCACAAAATTGTATGACAAGCAACCCGATTACAAGTTTCTTAAAGTTTTTGGCTGTGCTTGTTTTCCTTTCCTCCACCCTTTTAACAAACACAAGTTAGAGTTTCGTTCTCAAGAGTGTCTATTCTTGGGTTATGCCACCAATCATAAAGGATATCTGTGCCAAACCCCAGATGGTCGTGTCTACATCTCAAAAGATGTTTTGTTTCATGAGAGCAAGTTCCCATTTCCCTTATGGAATGTCACCACCAGTTCTCAACCCCTTACTACTTCTCATGCTCTTCCTCTTTCTGTCTTACCTAGATACAATGTGCATCATTCCTCTTTTTCCATTCCCACTGATGTCTCCCCACATGCACACCATTCCTCTCCTATTGACAATTCTTTCACACAAGCTTCTGTCTCAACACCGCTTGCTTCCTCTACTTCATCTCCTTCAGCTTCCATATCCACTCCTATCATGACAGCTGCTACAGCTGCACCTTGTGTTTCGTCACATAGTCATTCCAACTCCACTATTCCTGTAGTGCAAATTGTTCCCTTTGCTTCCTCTTCTGATCAGTCCACTTCTATATCTCCTGTCTCACACTCCTCTTCTACTCCATCCCCTTTGCCTTCTTCTTCCTCTGACTATCAACCATCTGTTTCTGTTCAATCTCCTTCTTCACCTCATTCAGTCATCACACGGTCTAAAGCCTTAGCTCGGTCTCTTGTTCTCCTCACTCACATGGAACCTCTAACTGTTAAGCAAGCCTTGACCAGTCCTCCATGGATAGAAGCTATGCAAGCTGAGTTCCGAGCACTGCAATCTAACAACACCTGGTCCCTAGTCACTCTTCCTGCCCACAGGAAAGCCATTGGCTGCAAGTGGATATTCAAGATCAAAGAGAATCCTGATGGCACTATCAATAGATACAAAGCACGTCTTGTTGCTAAGGGGTTTCATCAACAAGAGGGCTTTGATTACACAGAAACCTTCTCTCCTGTGGTTCGACCAGTGACAATTCACATCATGCTTACCTTGGCTCTTACCTATGGCTGGCAGTTGAGACAATTGGATGTTAATAATGCTTTCCTCAATGGTGATTTAGTTGAGGATGTCTACATGACTCAACCCCCAGGTTTTGAGGTCACTGATCGATCATTGGTTTGCAAACTTCACAAAGCTTTGTATGGTCTTAAACAAGCTCCAAGAGCTTGGTTTGATAAACTGAAAAATGCTCTTCATCAACTTGGCTTCAAAGGCAGTCGGTGTGATCCTTCTTTGTTTAGTCTTCATCGGAATCACAACTCCACCTATGTTTTAATCTATGTGGATGATATCATAGTTACAGGCAATGATGCTTCGTACATTACTCAGTTGGTTTCTGCATTGAATTCTAAGTTTGCTCTCAAAGACCTTGGTCACTTATCCTACTTCTTGGGGATTGAAGTCAAGCGACATCCTACTGGTTCCCTCTCTCTCTCTCAGTCAAAATACGTCAGGGAACTGTTAGCTCGGGCTAATATGTCTGATGCAAAAAGCATGCTTCTCCTATGAGTACCAGTTGCAAGCTAACAAAACATGGTTCACACTACTATGACAATCCGTTTCATTACAGTCCATCGTTGGGGCTCTTCAATATGCAACAATCACTCGTCCAGAGATCAGCTTTGCTGTCAATAAAGTTTGTCAGTTTATGGCACAACCTTTGGTTGATCATTGGAGTGCTGTTAAACGGATTTTGCGGTATCTTCAAGGCACCATCACATATGGGCTTCTGTTGCAACCTGTTCGTCCTTGCTCCAGCTTATCTCTCGTCGCTTATTGTGATGCAGATTGGGCGAGCGACACTGATGATCGTCGTTCTACTTCAGGTGCTTGTCTCTTTCTTGGTCCTAATCTCGTTTCATGGTGGTCTAAAAAGCAAAATCTGGTTGCTCGATCGTCTACTGAGGCTGAGTATCGCAGCTTGGCTCTTGCTGCTTCTGAAGTCTTGTGGGTTCAGTCTCTTCTTCAAGAATTGCATGTTCCTATCACTGTTCCACACATCTATTGTGACAATCTCACCACTGTTGCCTTGTCTCATAATCCTGTGTTGCATTCCAGAACGAAACATATGGAACTAGATATTTTCTTTGTTCGAGAACGAGTTTTATCCAAGACTCTTCATGTGTCTCATGTTCCCTCATCAGCTCAACTTGCAGACACCCTCAGCAAGCCTCTTTCTACTCCTCGCTTTACTGAGTTAAGAGACAAACTCAGTGTTCACGATGTTATCCAACCTCTCCACAGCTGAGTTTGCAGGGGGATATTAGCAACTGATGCATTCCTGCAGCTGGTGTATTCGTTTGTATCATACACTTGCTGCACTGGATCACTACCCGAGTTTGTTAGTGGTTGTTAGAGATTGTTAGAGGTAGTTAGAGGATTGTTAGTGACTTCGGTTATGTAGTAGGGTTGTGTCTGCAAGGTATTCTAGTATATATACCTTGCCTTGCTTATGGCTTGTATAATTCAATCATTCATCATAAAGTTCAATATGAATTCTTTCTCTTCTCTCTTCTTCATCAGCAAGAGTTTCTTTATTGCATGGCGCGATGGACCATCCACTCCCGCAACGTAGAATACCAGAATTATCAGAGAAATGCACCTATTTTTATAAGTATTTATTTACATCAAGTAATAATTTGAATGTCAAAAGAAACCGAGCATATATATCTAAAAATTTCTTGAATACCTTTTTCCTTTATAAATGAGTTCACTTAAAAAGAAATAAAAAAAGAAGGAGGAGGAGGTATATCCATGTGATCATGATGAGTGGTTATAGTACTTACCATTAACTTTGAAATCCTAAAATCAACTAATAGTTACTATTGTCTTTCATATAGCCTCCATTATAATTTTTTGGTTCTCATGCATAATTTATAATTTGAGTAGTTACTAATGTAGCTTACAATATTGATCACCGGAGATAATGAAAGTGAAATGAAGGTAAATTAAAGTAGCAAAACAAACACGCACCATTCCAATTTAATCACTGTCAAAGAAGTATAAAAATAAAATTTTATTGGATGTTGATTCAATACAATCACCGAAAGCACGTGATTTTTTTATTCATATTGTGTGGTTCATAGTATATATATATATTGCTGCATGCACTTATTTTTTACTGAGACATAACGAAGTCTATTATGTAGTGATCGAGGACTTCAAGGACAGAATGTGATGGCATAGTTAGGATTGGAGGAGCAAGTAAAGGTGCTACTCTTGTCATCAAAAGCGTAGCTATAAGCATCAGGACATTGCTGCTCGAAAACCTCAGAGTATTTTGTTGGTGGACATTTCTCTGCTGTGTTGAAATCTCCAGTGCAACAATACTGAGGCTGGTTCAAAGCCAAACAAGCACTCTTGCAAGCAATCACGTTTCCATCAGAACCTTTCATCTGAAGCTCCGCAGGGCACACGGTGTTGATGTTCTTCGGACAGCTTGAGGTTTTGCATTCACCACTCCCACCCTGTGGGGTCACGGACATGGGCACGTTGAACCCGTCCACGTTGCTCACGTCGTAGAAATCTTGTCCTCCGTTTGATGCTACGGTAATTTCTATCAAAGTTGCCGGTGGGATTGCGCCGGCACCGTTGCATGCAACTTGACCGGAGGCGCAATCGGCTGTGGCGCAACTGAACTTTCCGTTGTTGTTTGAACATCCTGTCCTAGCCCAAAACCTACCTGACCATGGCGACGGGAGGTCCACCGAGTTGGATGCTCCTGTTGCCAACTCGAAACCGGTTGTTTGCAGTTGAGGCTTTTGGTCACCTGTTAGAGTTCCTGGCCACACTGTATATGGGCAATTGTTCTTGAAAGTAACCTTGGCTCCTTGAGCCACTGCATGCAAAACCAAAATCATAAGGTATTTGGAATACACGTTTATATATAGGGTTTTATATTTCTCATTTAACATGGGAATTCAAACTTTCCTACACATCCTTTGATTTCCGTGCTGACATGGGTCCTACATCTAATTTTTTTCTAACACATGGGTCCCACATGCTTTTTATCTCTATAACATGAGATTTCAATTCTCATTTAATATGAGAAATATAAAACCCTTATATATAATGTTATAAATGTTAAATAAATTTGTTTAATAGGATTTGATGAATCAAGTTGTGTATAGATTTCAAAAAAAACAAATTTTATACATCAAAATACATGTAGGGAATAAATGATCGATCTTATGTGTTAATTTTTTTTTGATAAACATCTTATGTGTTATTTAATAGGGACATATCATGTGAAGTGATCATAATTATTTATGAACAAATCAACAGTTTTTATCATTTTATATTCTAATATTTTCTCTTTCTCATCTATGTTACCATTGATTTATTCATTAATAGTTAGCTACGATCCTAGCATATGACATGATAATATTAAATAACAGATAAGAAAATTCAGTCTAATACACATATACCATTAACATGACGAATGTATATATTGTCACAAATATAAATGAATGTTGTAACTTATAAGGCATGAATTAATGACTATTTTAAAGAAAATAAAGGAATAGAAAATGCAATTGAAATATACCGTAGAAGAGGAAAGCAAAGCTAAGGCAGAGAGCAACACGGGTGGTCGTCATTGTTGGTGAGTGTTGATGAGTTCTTGTTTTCAGAGTTGCTTGTGAAGTATGGTTTCCAACGTGCCTAGCTATATATAGGCAACGGGGCTTGAATATTCAATGATCCGTATCTGTCACGTAAAGAAAGTATGGGGAATTAAGCCATGTATGACTCTGAGTTCGTCAAGGGGCTGCTGCGGTCCCTTAATTGCGTTATATTGATTGCGTTGATTGTTATTGTCCTCTACCATGATCCAGTGAACTTAAGCCATGTTAAATATTCGTTTCTGAATATTTAAATTAAAAAAATCACATTATCCATGTATAAACTAATTTAATTCTTAATATTTTTGAAATTAGAGACGTTCATACTTAACACAATAAGACAATTATAAATACAGACACTTCCTTTAATTTTAAGGTGTGATCGATAGAATAAAAGTAATCTATTTTTATAGTAAATTTAATTTTGATGTTACAATAATAAAACTGAAATTGAGAGTTAAGAAGATAAATTTTAGACAAATAAATTAAGTTTTCATTTTGACTCATATTTAACTTCATATTAATTAGTAAATTTATTTTATAGTAAACTCAAGGAGAAGGATTTCCAGTTCAAATCAAACTCTAGTATGAAGTTAAATATGAAGTTTTGATTTTGAACTAAAATATGACTCAAAAAATAGACTTAATTTATTTTATTTTATTTATTTAACTTCATATTTAATTTATCTTAAAAAGTTAAATATGAAGTTTTGATTTTGACTCTAAAATAAATTAATATTTTTCTAGTTATCCATCGGTTTATCTATTACAAATTGAGAGTTAAGAAGATAAATTTCTTATCATTTAAATCAATAATTATTAATTAAAATAAATTAACTTAAACACATATTTAATCGATTAATATTTGATTTCAAGCAAAAATGTTACTTGTCTAAGTGAAAAATACATTTCTAAACCAACCTCTAAACCATTTTTATTAACATTAAGCCCTTGATCTGAGGTTTGTTGAAGTCTAAGATATTCAAACAAAGAAAATGGTTTTGGGCGAGTATTCCTCATGCTGATCGATCAGAAGGGTCTACATGCCGGGTAAATTGTACTTTCTTCCTTTTTCAATTAAATCAAATAAAATAACAGTATGTGCAGATCACGTGATCCTACCACTACGAAAATGAAATTTTTCTTTATTTCTTAATCCTTAAAATTTGGCTGTAAGTGTCAGGTAGTTAACTTCCATTTGAATCTGATTTAACTGAAAGTAATTATTTCCGTTAATTCCAACATTTTTTTACAATTAGTTAAGTTTATTTTTGTTAATGATATTCGATCTCGGTGACTTAGCCAACTTTTATTGTCATTATTTGTCATATGATGTAAGTTAAAGTGAATTAAGGTATGATTTTTTGTAACCTGATCACATGCCAAGACATTTTGGATATAATATTCTTCCTTCTTACTTTCTTTACCCGTCGATGGCCGTGAGAATAAGCTACATTAAACATGTTGTCTAGTTTTCTTTCAACCCAAACAGGTTTGAAAGAAGAAAAAAAACCAAAGAAGCTTCAAGTGAATGTGTTTTCAAAATCTTGAAAACATACTGTTGCGTGGAAATTAAGCAAGCTAATGCAAACAAACCATTAGTTATCACGATTGAAACTACTAGAGATTTAAACAAATTAATTATCACAACTAAAACAAAAATGTAATGACTAATACAGAAAGAATAATCATGCTGGAATTTAGTCACAATTTGTTAACATTTAAGAATTGTTGTTGATTGAATACAATAAAATAAAATAAAATAGTAGAGACTTAATGCTATTAGCCTATTATTATTAAACTCGACTCGGTTATTGAACCATATGTATTGAGTTATTGTATCAATGATTCAATCAATGGGTTACTGCGGTAAGTATATTCAAATTTATAATTTATATTAAAAAAATTATAAACATATACTCAAATACCTATAAAACATGATGCAAAATTCAAATATTCTAATATGAAAAATAATAAATTATACAACCTTCCGCAACAAATGAAAAAACACATAATACTTAACCTGTCTTCAAACATTTAATATTTACCACAAGTGAAATACAAATGAAATCTTGATAATTCATTAATTTATCCGGTTAATTATAATTTTATCTTATCTTATAAGCTTCTTAAATTAAAAAATAAATGCCTTAAATGATCTTCTTAAGTTTATAAGCTTTTTTATTGATTTTATATTTTTTTATTAAATATGAACCAACCGGGTTGTTGATTGAACCAGTCGGTTATCGATTTTCATCAAAATTGTTTGGATTTCACCCGTTCACACCAATTCCAATGCTATCTGCTACTTTATCCTAACCGATTATATTATCAATTTACTAGTTGTTGGATTGACCGATGCTTATTACTATTCGGGTTTTTGAACAATGCTTATTACTAACACATTAAAATAAAAATTTCAGAAAAAATAATAATCACTATCTAGTATATTCGACAAGACGAAATCATAAGATATTATTTCACGAGCGATTAAGATTAAATAAAATAATTTGTATTTCAGTTTTTTTGGCCAAACTGAAATTGTATACATAGCAGAAATTAAGTAATGATTTATATAAGTTGGAATTGTTCGGGTTTATTTATACAAGCTCCATTGGATTATTCATATGATATTATATATATATTTTTTATAAATTAAATACATATTTTAACAAAAAATATTATTGATTGAACTTGTGTTTTATTATTGTTTAATTAGATCAAAATATCTTCGTCAGAAATGGTCAACTTTTATACATTCTATAAGTGTGTATATTTAATTCATAAGTATAGGATAACGGAAAAGTATTTATCTAGTCAAGTATGTAACGAGCCGAAGCAGATGTTACATAACA
>JAVKPL010002418.1:5000-10000 GCA_032173675.1 Gastrolobium villosum
CTATTTTGATGCCACTGTTTTGAGGATGCATATGCCACTGTTTCGGATTGACAAGAGCACCATCTTGATGCCACTGTTTTGTATAAAAGTGCCACTGTTTTGAGGATGCATATGCCACTGTTTCGGTTGGACAAGATCACCATTTTGATGCCACTGTTTCTGCACACCATACTCATTGTTTTAGTGTCTCACATGCCACTGTTTCTGCATAAAATGCTCACTGTTTTAGTCCATAATGTGCCACTGTTTCTGCATAAAATGCTCACTGTTTTAGTCCATAATGTGCCACTGTTTCTGCATAAAATGCCCACTGTTTTAGTCCATAATGTGCCACTGTTTCTGCATAAAATGCTCACTGTTTTAATGCCACACATGTCACTGTTTTGCACCAAAAATACTCACTGTTTTAGTACTTAATGAGCCACTGTTTCTGCATAAAATAACCACCATATTGATGTCAAACACCACTATTTATGCCACTGTTTTAATGTTCATAAACCACTCTCTTTGCCACTGTTTTTGATGTGCAAATATCACCACTAATGTCACTGTTTTAATGATTAAATGTTACCATTCATGCCACTGTTTTGATGCACAAATAACACTACTTATGCCACTGTTTTGAGGTTCAAATGCCATTGACTATGTCACTGTTTTAACATTCAAATGCCACTGTTTCTGCCACTGTCTAATGCCACTGTTATGCCACTGTTTTGAGGTCCAAAGTGCCACTGTTTCTGTTTGAAAATGGTCACTGTTTCTGCTGTAAGGTGCTACTGTTTTTCTGCTGCAAAACGTCACTGTTTCTGTCCACTGTTTTTAAGTAAAACGTCACCGTTTCTGTCCACTGTTTTAAGTAAAACGTCACTGTTTCTGCCCACTGTTTTTAAGTAAAACGTCACTGTTTCTGTCCACTGTTTTTAAGAACAAACGTAACTGTTTTCTGCTGTAAAACGCTGTTGTATGCTCACTGTTTTTCTGCTGTAAAACACTGCTGTATGCTCACTGTTTTCCACTGTAAAACACTGCTGTATGCTCACTGTTTCTGCTGTAAATCGCCGCTGTAAATGATTGGTTGTAATTGATTTAGGTGCGCTTAAGAAGTGAGATACTTCGCTGCTGTTTGGTATTGTTTAAGGCACACAAGGTAAGTGTCAGGCGATATTACCTAATGTGACTATTGACTACTGGTATAAAATTGTGACATGATGCTCCATATTCCGTAAAAGTATTATGTTCCTTATGATGAAAGGAAACTGCCAAAAATGTGCCGTGATGGCTATATGATTATAAGGTAAAGACGTTATGTGGCAGCATAACGCATATGAAAAGTATATGTGCCGTGATGGCTATATGAAAGGTATATAAGCATGCACCTTACATCATACCGCATTTTTGTACGTTTTGTGTGTGAAAGCATAGCATGGCATGCATGTACCAAGAGCATATAGGTCTTGCTTTTTAGAATAGTTATGTACAGGACCATGTGTTTGAGCAAGCATCATATAGGCATCCCCAAGGTACCGGGGTATGGGACACTTGGCATCAGTCCGCATAGGCCCACAGTTGGAATCCACATGGAGCTCAGGTGCCAAGGGTATATTTGATTCCACTGTGAAGTGCGCGCACGACGGTGCTAAAAGCGCAAAGGAAAGGCGTTATATACGCAATATATGAATATGATGAAAAGGAAAGGCGTTATATGCGCTATATATATGAATATGATGAAAAGGAAAAAGAAAAGGAACAAGGATATGTTGAAGTGACTGTTTATGATTTTGTGCCTAGTTAATACTGTTATATTACTGGTTTTGTTGCCACACTACTGGGATTTTTCTCACCCCTTCGGGGCTGCTATTTTTCCAAAATGGCAGGAGGACGTAAAAGCACTTGAAGGAGTGATGTTTTGCTGTTGCTTGCTGATGCATGGATTATCACTGTTGCTGTTTGATTGATTGGATGACTGTAATGTTTAATGTTTTGGTACTCTTGGATGACTGTAGACCTTATCATCTTTATTTTATCTTGAACTTTATGAACAGCGGCTATTTTGGAAAACGTTTGTGAAAGGAATTTTTGGAAGACTTAAGTGCTGAAATTTTTACAGTGCACCTTACGGGTGGTGTTTTTATGAGCAAACGAACTCCGATTTACTATTATTTTATATGCACGCGAAGCCCTCAACGTGCTCTTTCTAAATCACTTGAAATATTTTTTATCGTCCAAATAGAAGTGATAATAATTGTAGAAACGTTTTTCGGATTTGAATTTATATAGGAGAATCTTTGTTAGCTCATGTGACGTTAACGACTCTAATTCCGCTTAGCAAACGACTCTCTTGGATGCATACAAGGGAGGGCGTTACAAGTTGGGGGCCTCGGATGAAAGAGGATGATATTTGAGTGAAGTTATAAGGCGGATGAGGCCTTATGTGTGGACGTTGAATCGCAATTCCCATCGGGCGGCGGGTAGAATCCTTTGCAGACGACTTAAATACGCGACGGGGTAGTTAAGTTAGATCAATGAAGATATTAATGTAAAAGTTAGTATATAAAGTAATGAGGCTATTATGTGTGGAGTTATGCTCATACAATGATTAATGAGAGTTTAAAGCCCTGAGGCTGTTCGTGTGGAGTTATGTTCCCTCCCATCCCCAAATAGTTCACATGTTGCGATGCGAGGATAGGAACTTGGATGATATTTTTAATGATGCTCGTGTGCCGGGTATCGAGTCACGAATGTCTTGCCCAGCGCCAACGACCATGACTCTCCATGCCGGTTATTCTTAAGTCAATGAAGAATCACATGACCCAGTCATAATGAGTTAGTTATAAAGTAATGAGGCTGTTACGTGTGGAGTTTTGTTATTCAGATCAATGAAGAGGATTGCGATGCGGGATGAAACTTGGATGATATTAATGAGTTAGTTATAAATTAATGTTTCTGTTATGTGTGGAGTTATGTTATTCATATCAATGATTAATGAGTCAGTTATAAAGTAATGAGGCTGTTACGTGTGGAGTTATGTTATTCAGATCAATCATAATGAGTCTGTTATGTGTTACGTGTGGAGTTATGTTATTCATATCAATGATTAATGAGTGAGGATTGCGATGCGGGATGAAACTTGGATGATATTAATGAGTTAGTTATAAAGTAATGAGGCTGTTATGTGTGGAGTTATGTTATAAAGTAATGAGGCTGTTATGTGTGGAGTTATGTTATTCATATCAATGATTAATGAGTCAGTTATAAAGTAATGAGGCTGTTACGTGTGGAGTTATGTTATTCAGATCAATGAAGAGGATTGCGATGCGGGATGAAACTTGGATGATATTAATGAGTTAGTTATAAAGTAATGAGGCTGTTATGTGTGGAGTTATGTTATTCATATCAATGATTAATGAGTCAGTTATAAAGTAATGAGGCTGTTACGTGTGGAGTTAAGTTATTCAGATCAATGAAGAGGATTGCGATGCGGGAGTTGGATGATATTAGTTATAAAGTAATGAGGCTGTTATGTGTGGAGTTATGTTATTCATATCAATGATTAATGAGTCAGTTATAAAGTAATGAGGCTGTTACGTGTGGAGTTATGTTATTCAGATCAATGAAGAGGATTGCGATGCGGGATGAAACTTGGATGATATTAATGAGTTAGTTATAAAGTAATGAGGCTGTTATGTGTGGAGTTATGTTATTCATATCAATGATTAATGAGTCAGTTATAAAGTAATGAGGCTGTTACGTGTGGAGTTAGTTATTCAGATCAATGAAGAGGATTGCGATGCGGGATGAAACTTGGATGATATTAATGAGTTAGTTATAAAGTAATGAGGCTGTTATGTGTGGAGTTATGTTATTCATATCAATGATTAATGAGTCAGTTATAAAGTAATGAGGCTGTTACGTGTGGAGTTATGTTATTCAGATCAATGAAGAGGATTGCGATGCGGGATGAAACTTGGTGTTATTCATTGATTGATATTAATGAGTCAGTTATAAAGTAATGAGGCTGTTATGTGTGGAGTAATGAGGCTGTCATGTGTGGAGTTATGTTATTCATTGATTGATATTAATGAGTCAGTTATAAAGTAATGAGGTTGTTATGTGTGGAGTTATGTTATTCATATCAATGATTAATGAGTCAGTTATAAAGTAATGAGGCTGTTATGTGTGGAGTTATGTTATTCAGATCAATGAAGAAATTCTCCACGAAATCCAATGAAACTTGGATGGGATGTTGGATATATTAAAGTATGGACGCCTGCAAAGAAACCAGATCAAAATTCGATGCCGGGGTATGCTTTTCCATTTTTTCGGATTTTCTCAATTTTCGCCTGTTCAGGGATCGATAAAAAATATTTCAGGCCCCGAAAAAGTGGTCTAAACGATGGAATTTGGCAAAAATAGGGTGGGCGTAACGATTCTCTGGTTAGTCTTGATCGGATGGCCACCCTCTACAAATTGGGCCTTCTTCCTCCTCGCAAAAAAAGTGGTCTACTTGTGCAAAATTGGCAAATGCATATAAGCCTATTACATATGGGGGGAGCAGGCATCATCCGCTCCAAAAATTCATTAGAAATCAATCCTTCCATGAAATCCGATGAAACTTGGAGGGAGGGGGGTGGGGTGGGGGATCTGTTTAAGCATGGATGCTTGCAAAAAACCAGATCAAAATTCGATGCCTGGGTACGATTTTCCATTTTTTTTCAGATTTTCTCAAATTACGCCTCTTGAAAAATTAATAATAAATTAATCCCACTCGGAAAAATCATGAAACTTTGGGAACAGTAAGATATGGTTTTTCCAAGCATGCATGCAAAAAATCATACCGGAATTCAATTTCTAGGTCCGAATTTGGACGTCTTCCTCCTCAGAAAAAAGGTATCTAGTTGAACGAAACTGGCAACTGCATGTAAGGCTATTATATATATACACATATATTGGGGGAGCAGGCATCATCCGCTCCAAAAATTCATTAGAAATCAATCCTTCCA
>JAVKPL010002419.1:0-18534 GCA_032173675.1 Gastrolobium villosum
CACTATATCAATTTCTTTTGCATTTATTTTATTCATCCATTTTCGACGGAATCCATTTTCTGTCAAAAACCTTTACAAAATCCATTTCTTTTGCATTTATTTTATTCATCCATTTTCGACGAAATTCATTTTCCATCGAAAAACTTCACAAAATCAATTTCTTTTGCATTTATTTTATTGATCAGTTTTCGACGGAATCCATTTTCCGTCGAAAAACTTCACAAAAGGAATTTCTTTTGCAATTTATTTTATTCATCCGTATTCGATGGAATTCGTTTTCGGTCAAAAATCTTCGATGAAATCTATTTTCGTCGAAAAACTTCACAAAATCAATTTCTTTTGCATTTATTATTTTCATCCATTTTCGATGGAATACATTTTCCGTCAAAAAAAAAATCTTCGACGGAATCCATTTTCCGTCGAAAAACTTCACAAAATCAATTTCTTTTGCATTTATTTTATTCATCAGTTTTCGACATCCGTTTTCCGTCGAAAAACTTCACAAAATCAATTTCTTTTGCATTTATTTTATTTATCAGTTTTCGACGGAATTCTTTTTCCATCAAAAATCTTCGACGAAATCCATTTTCGTCGAAAAACTTCACAAAATCAATTTCTTTTGCATTTATTTTATTCATCCATTTTCGACGGAATCCGTTTTCCGTCCAAAAACTTCACAAAATCAATTTCTTTTGCATTTATTTTATTCATCCATTTTCGACGGAATCCGTTTTTCGTCAAAAAACTTCACAATATCAATTTCTTTTGGTTTTATTATATTCATCCATTTTCGATGGAATCCATTTTCCGTCAAAAATCTTCGACGGAATCCATTTTCCGTCAAAAAACTTTACAAAATCAATTTCTTTTTCATTTATTTTATTCATCAGTTTTCGACGTAATCCGTTTTCCGTCGAAAAACTTCACAAAATCAATTTCTTTTGCATTTATTTTATTCATCAGTTTTCGACGAAATTCTTTTTCCGTCGAAAAACTTCACAAAATCAATTTCTTTTGCAATTATTTTATTCATAAGCTTTCGACGGAATTCGTTTTCCGTCGAAAAACTTCACAAAATGAATTTCTTTTGCAATTTATTTTATTCATCCATTTTCAACGGAATTCGTTTTCTGTCAAAAATCTTCGACGAAGTCCATTTTCGTCGAAAAACTTCACAAAATGAATTTCTTTTGCATTTGTTTTATTCATCAGTTTTTTGACGGAATCCATTTTCCATCGAAAAACTTCACAAAATCAATTTCTTTTGCATTTGTTTTATTCATCAGTTTTCGACGGAATTCGTTTTCGTCGAAAAACTTCACAAAATGAATTTCTTTTGCGCTTTATTTTATTCATCCATTTTCGACGGAATTCGTTTTCCGTCAAAACTCTTCGACGAAATCCATTTTCGTCGAACAACTTCACAAAATCATTTGCTTTTGCATTTATTTTATTCATCCATTTTCGACGGAATCCGTTTCCCGTCAAAAAACTTCACAATATCAATTTCTTTTGCATTTATTTTATTCATTCATTTTCGACTGAATCCATTTTCTGTCAAAAAACTTCACAAAATCAATTTCTTTTGCATTTATTTTATTCATCAGTTTTCGACGGAATCCATTTTCCGTCTAAAAACTTCACAAAATCAATTTCTTTTGCAATTATTTTATTCATCAGTTTTCGACGTAATTCTTTTTCTGTCAAAAAACTTCACAAAATGAATTTCTTTTGCAACTTATTTTATTCATCCGTTTTCGACGGAATTCGTTCCGTCAAAAATCTTCGACGAAATCCATTTTCGTCGAAAAACTTCACAAAATCAATTTCTTTTGCATTTATTTTATTCATCCATTTTCGACGGAATCTGTTTTCTGTCAAAAAACTTCACAACATCAATTTCTTTTGCATTTATTTTATTCATCCATTTTCGACGGAATCCATTTTCTGTCCAAAAACTTCACAATATCAATTTCTTTTGCATTTATTTTATTCATCCATTTTCGACGGAATCCATTTTCTGTCCAAAAACTTCACAAAATCAATTTCTTTTGCATTTATTTTACTCATCCATTTTCGACGGAATCCATTTTCCATCGAAAAACTTCACAATATCAATTTCTTTTGCTTTTATTTTATTCATCCATTTCGATAGAATCCGTTTTCTGTCAAAAAACTTCACAAAAAAAATTTCTTTTGCATTTATTTTATTCATCAGTTTTCGACGGAATCCATTTTTCGGCTAAAAACTTCACAAAATCAATTTCTTTTGCATTTATTTTTTTCATCCATTTTCGACGGAATCCGTTTTTCGTCAAAAAACTTCACAATATCAATTTCTTTTGCTTTTATTTTATTCTTCCATTTTCGATGGAATCCATTTTCCGTCAAAAATCTTCGACGGAATCCATTTTCCGTCGAAAAACTTCACAAAATCAATTTCTTTTGCATTTATTTTATTCATCAGTTTTCGACGGAATCCGTTTTCCGTCGAAAAACTTCACAAAATCAATTACTTTTGCATTTATTTTATTCATCAGTTTTCGACGGAATTCTTTTTCCATCAAAAATCTGCGACGAAATCCATTTTCGTCGAAAAACTTCACAAAATCAATTTCTTTTGCATTTATTTTATTTATCCATTTTCGACGGAATCCGTTTTCCGTCCAAAAACTTCACAAAACCAATTTCTTTTGCATTTATTTTATTCATCCATTTTCGACGGAATCCGTTTTTCGTCAAAAAACTTCACAATATCAATTTCTTTTGGTTTTATTTTATTCATCCATTTTCGATGGAATCCATTTTCCGTCCAAAATCTTCGACGGAATCCATTTTCCGTCAAAAAACTTTACAAAATCAATTTCTTTTGCATGTATTTTATTCATCAGTTTTCGACGGAATCCGTTTTCCGTCGAAAAACTTCACAAAATCAATTTCTTTTGCATTTATTTTATTCATCAGTTTTCGACGAAATTCTTTTTCCGTCGAAAAACTTCACAAAATCAATTTCTTTTGCAATTCTTTTATTCATAAGCGTTCGACGGAATTCGTTTTCCGTCGAAAATCTTCACAAAATGAATTTCTTTTGCAATTTATTTTATTCATCCATTTTCGATGGAATTCATTTTTCGTCAAAACTCTTCGAAGAAATCCATTTTCGTCGGACAACTTCACAAAATCATTTGCTTTTGCATTTATTTTAATCATCCATTTTTGACGGAATCCGTTTCCCGTCAAAAAACTTCACAATATCAATTTATTTTGCATTTATTTTATTCATCCATTTTCGTCTGAATCCATTTTCTGTCAAAAAACTTCACAAAATCAATTTGTTTTGCATTTATTTTATTCAACAGTTTTCGACGGAATCCATTTTCCGTCTAAAAACTTCACAAAATCAATTTCTTTTGCAATTATTTTATTCATCAGTTTTCGACGTAATTCTTTTTCTGTCGAAAAACTTCACAAAATGAATTTCTTTTGCAACTTATTTTATTTATCCGTTTTCGACGGAATTCGTTTTCCGTCAAAAATCTTCGACGAAATCCATTTTCGTCGAAAAACTTCACAAAATCAATTTCTTTTGCATTTATTTTATTCATCCATTTTCGACGGAATCCGTTTTCTGTCAAAAAACTTCACAATATCAATTTCTTTTGCATTTATTTTATTCATCCATTTTCGACGGAATCCATTTTCTGTCCAAAAACTTCACAATATCAATTTCTTTTGCATTTATTTTATTCATCCATTTTCGACGGAATCCATTTTCCATCGAAAAACTTCACAAAATCAATTTCTTTTGCATTTATTTTATTCATCAGATTTCGACGGAATTCGTTTTCCGTCGAAAAACTTCACAAAATGAATTTCTTTTGCAATTTATTTTATACATCCATTTTCTGTCAAAAATCTTCGACGAAATCCATTTTCATCGAAAAACTTCACAAAATAAATTTCTTTTGCATTTATTTTATTCATCCATTTTCATCGAAAAACTTCACAAAATAAATTTCTTTTGCATTTATTTTATTCATCCATTTTCGACGGAAACCGTTTTCCGTCAAAAAACTTCATAATATCAATTTCTTTTGCTTTTATTTTATTCATCCATTTCGATAGAATCCGTTTTCTGTCAAAAAACTTCACAAAATAAATTTCTTTTGCATTTATTTTATTCAACAGTTTTCGACGGAATCCATTTTCCATCTAAAAACTTCACAAAATCAATTTCTTTTGCATTTATTTTTTTCATCCATTTTCGACGGAATCCGTTTTTCGTCAAAAAACTTCACAATATCAATTTCTTTTGCTTTTATTTTATTCTTCCATTTTCGATGGAATCCATTTTCCGTCAAAAATCTTCGACGGAATCCATTTTCCGTCGAAAAACTTCACAAAATCAATTTCTTTTGCATTTATTTTATTCATCAGTTTTCCACGGAATCCGTTTTCCGTCGAAAAACTTCACAGAATCAATTACTTTTGCATTTATTTTATTCATCAGTTTTCGACGGAATTCTTTTTCCATCAAAAATCTTCGACGAAATCCATTTTCGTCGAAAAACTTCACAAAATCAATTTCTTTTGCATTTATTTTATTCATCCATTTTCGACGGAATCCGTTTTCCGTCCAAAAACTTCACAAAACCAATTTCTTTTGCATTTATTTTATTCATCCATTTTCGGCGGAATCCGTTTTTCGTCAAAAAACTTCACAATATCAATTTCTTTTGGTTTTATTTTATTCATCCATTTTCGATGGAATCCATTTTCCGTCAAAAATCTTCGACGGAATCCATTTTCCGTCGAAAAACTTTACAAAATCAATTTCTTTTGCATTTATTTTATTCATCAGTTTTCGACGGAATCCGTTTTCCGTCGAAAAACTTCACAAAATCAATTTCTTTTGCATTTATTTTATTCATCAGTTTTCAACGAAATTCTTTTTCCGTCGAAAAACTTCACAAAATCAATTTCTTTTGCAATTATTTTATTCATAAGCTTTCGACGGAATTCGTTTTCCGTCGAAAAACTTCACAAAATGGATTTCTTTTGCAATTTATTTTATTCATCCATTTTCAACGGAATTCGTTTTCCGTCAAAAATCTTCGACGAAGTCCATTTTCGTCGAAAAACTTCACAAAATGAATTTCTTTTGTATTTGTTTTATTCATCCATTTTCCGTCGAAAAACTTCACAAAATCAATTTCTTTTGCATTTATTTTATTCATCAGTTTTCGACGGAATCCATTTTCCGTCGAAAAACTTCACAAAATGAATTTCTTTTGCAATTTATTTTATTCATCCGTATTCGATGGAATTCGTTTTCGGTCAAAAATCTTCGACGAAATCCATTTTCGTCGAAAAACTTCACAAAATCAATTTCTTTTGCATTTATTTTATTCATCCATTTTCGACGGAATCCGTTTTCTGTCAAAAAACTTCACAATATCAATTTCTTTTGCATTTATTTTATTCATCCATTTTCGACGGAATCCATTTTCTGTCCAAAAACTTCACAATATCAATTTCTTTTGCATTTATTTTATTCATCCATTTTCGACGGAATCCATTTTCTGTCCAAAAACTTCACAAAATCAATTTCTTTGCATTTATTTTATTCATCCATTTTCGACGGAATCCATTTTCCTTCGAAAAACTTCACAAAATCAATTTCTTTTGCATTTATTTTATTCATCAGATTTCGACGGAATTCGTTTTCCGTCGAAAAACTTCACAAAATGAATTTCTTTGGCAATTTATTTTATACATCCGTTTTCTGTCAAAAATCTTCGACGAAATCCATTTTCATCGAAAAACTTCACAAAATAAATTTCTTTTGCATTTATTTTATTCATCCATTTTCGACAGAAACCGTTTTCCGTCAAAAAACTTCATAATATCAATTTCTTTTGCTTTTATTTTATTCATCCATTTCGATAGAATCTGTTTTCTGTCAAAAAACTTCACAAAATAAATTTCTTTTGCATTTATTTTATTCATCAGTTTTCGATGGAATCCATTTTCCGTCTAAAAACTTCACAAAATCAATTTCTTTTGCATTTATTTTTTCATCCATTTTCGACGGAATCCGTTTTTCGTCAAAAAACTTCACAATATCAATTTCTTTTGCTTTTATTTTATTCTTCCATTTTCGATGGAATCCATTTTCCGTCAAAAATCTTCGACGGAATCCATTTTCCGTCGAAAAACTTCACAAAATCAATTTCTTTTGCATTTATTTTATTCATCAGTTTTCGACGGAATCTGTTTTCCGTCGAAAAACTTCACAAAATCAATTACTTTTGCATTTATTTTATTCATCAGTTTTCGACGGAATTCTTTTTCCATCAAAAATCTTCGACGAAATCCATTTTCGTCGAAAAAATTCACAAAATCAATTTCTTTTGCATTTATTTTATTTATCCATTTTCGACGGAATCCGTTTTCCGTCCAAAAACTTCACAAAATCAATTTCTTTTGCATTTATTTTATTCATCCATTTTCGGCGGAATCCGTTTTTCGTCAAAAAACTTCACAATATCAATTTCTTTTGGTTTTATTTTATTCATCCATTTTCGATGGAATCCATTTTCCGTCAAAAATCTTCGACGAAATCCATTTTCCGTCAAAAAACTTGACAAAATCAATTTCTTTTGCATTTATTTTATTCTTCAGTTTTCGACGGAATCCGTTTTCCGTCGAAAAACTTCACAAAATCAATTTCTTTTGCATTTATTTTATTCATCAGTTTTCGACGAAATTCTTTTTCCGTCGAAAAACTTCACAAAATCAATTTCTTTTGCAATTATTTTATTCATAAGCTTTCGACGGAATTCGTTTTCCGCCGAAAAACTTCACAAAATCAATTTCTTTTGCAATTTATTTTATTCATCCATTTTCGACGGAATTCGTTTTCCGTCAAAAATCTTCGACGAAGTCCATTTTCGTCGAAAAACTTAACAAAATGAATTTCTTTTGTATTTGTTTTATTCATCCGTTTTCTGTCAAAAATCTTCGACGAAATCCATTTTCATCGAAAAACTTCACAAAATAAATTTCTTTTGCATTTATTTTATTCATCCATTTTCGACGGAATCCGTTTTTCGTCAAAAAACTTCACAATATCAATTTCTTTTGGTTTTATTTTATTCATCCATTTTCGATGGAATCCATTTTCCGTCAAAAATCTTCGACGGAATCCATTTTCCGTCAAAAAACTTTACAAAATCAATTTCTTTTGCATTTATTTTATTCATCAGTTTTCGACGGAATCCGTTTTCCGTCGAAAAACTTCACAAAATCAATTTCTTTTGCATTTATTTTATTCATCAGATTTCGACGAAATTCTTTTTCCGTCGAAAAACTTCACAAAATCAATTTCTTTTCCAATTATTTTATTCATAAGCTTTCGACGGAATTCGTTTTCCGTCGAAAATCTTCACAAAATGAATTTCTTTTGCAATTTATTTTATTCATCCATTTTCAACGGAATTCGTTTTCCGTCAAAAATCTTCGACGAAGTCCATTTTCGTCGAAAAACTTCACAAAATGAATTTCTTTTGCATTTGTTTTATTCATCAGTTTTTTGACGGAATCCATTTTCCATCGAAAAACTTCACAAAATCAATTTCTTTTGCATTTGTTTTATTCATCAGTTTTCGACGGAATTTGTTTTCCGTCGAAAAACTTCACAAAATGAATTTCTTTTGCAATTTATTTTATTCATCCATTTTCGATGGAATTCGTTTTTCGTCAAAACTCTTCGAAGAAATCCATTTGCGTCGAACAACTTCACAAAATCATTTGCTTTTGCATTTATTTTATTCATCCATTTTTGACGGAATCCGTTTCCCGTCAAAAAACTTCACAATATCAATTTCTTTTGCATTTATTTTATTCATCCATTTTCGACTGAATCCATTTTCTGTCAAAAAAACTTCACAAAATCAATTTGTTTTGCATTTATTTTATTCATCAGTTTTCGACGGAATCCATTTTCCGTCTAAAAACTTCACAAAATCAATTTCTTTTGCAATTATTTTATTCATCAGTTTTCGACGTAATTCTTTTTCCGTCGAAAAACTTCACAAAATGAATTTCTTTTGCAACTTATTTTATTCTTCCGTTTTCGACGGAATTCGTTTTCCGTCAAAAATCTTCGACGAAATCCATTTTCGTCGAAAAACTTCACAAAATCAATTTCTTTTGCATTTATTTTATTCATCCATTTTCGACGGAATCCGTTTTCTATCAAAAAACTTCACAATATCAATTTCTTTTGCATTTATTTTATTCATCCATTTTCGACGGAATCCATTTTCTGTCCAAAAACTTCACAATATCAATTTCTTTTGCATTTATTTTATTCATCCATTTTCGACGGAATCCATTTTCTGTCCAAAAACTTCACAAAATCAATTTCTTTTGCATTTATTTTATTCATCCATTTTCGACGGAATCCATTTTCCATCGAAAAACTTCACAAAATCAATTTCTTTTGCATTTATTTTATTCATCAGATTTCGACGGAATTCGTTTTCCGTCGAAAAACTTCACAAAATGAATTTCTTTTGCAATTTATTTTATACATCCATTTTCTGTCAAAAATCTTCGACGAAATCCATTTTCATCGAAAAACTTCACAAAATAAATTTCTTTTGCATTTATTTTATTCATCCATTTTCGACGGAAACCGTTTTCCGTCAAAAAACTTCATAATATCAATTTCTTTTGCTTTTATTTTATTCATCCATTTCGATAGAATCCGTTTTCCGTCGAAAAACTTCACAAAATAAATTTCTTTTGCATTTATTTTATTCATCCGTTTTCGACGGAATCCATTTTCCGTCTAAAAACTTCACAAAATCAATTTCTTTTGCATTTATTTTTTTCATCCATTTTCGACGGAATCCATTTTTCGTCAAAAAACTTCACAATATCAATTTCTTTTGCTTTTATTTTATTCTTCCATTTTCGATGGAATCCATTTTCCGTCAAAAATCTTCGACGGAATCCATTTTCCGTCGAAAAACTTCACAAAATCAATTTCTTTTGCATTTATTTTATTCATCAGTTTTCGACGGAATCCGTTTTCCGTCGAAAAACTTCACAAAATCAATTACTTTTGCATTTATTTTATTCATCAGTTTTCGACGGAATTCTTTTTCCATCAAAAATCTTCGACGAAATCCATTTTCGTCGAAAAACTTCACAAAATCAATTTCTTTTGCATTTATTTTATTCATCCATTTTCGACGGAATCCGTTTTCCGTCCAAAAACTTCACAAAATCAATTTCTTTTGCATTTATTTTATTCATCCATTTTCGGCGGAATCCGTTTTTCGTCAAAAAACTTCACAATATCAATTTCTTTTGGTTTTATTTTATTCATCCATTTTCGATGGAATCCATTTTCCGTCAAAAATCTTCGACGGAATCCATTTTCCGTCAAAAAACTTTACAAAATCAATTTCTTTTGCATTTATTTTATTCTTCAGTTTTCGACGGAATCCGTTTTCCGTCGAGAAACTTCACAAAATCAATTTCTTTTGCATTTATTTTATTCATCAGTTTTCGACGAATTTCTTTTTCCGTCGAAAAACTTCACAAAATCAATTTCTTTTGCAATTATTTTATTCATAAGCTTTCGACGGAATTCGTTTTCCGTCGAAAAACTTCACAAAATGGATTTCTTTTGCAATTTATTTTATTCATCCATTTTCAACGGAATTCGTTTTCCGTCAAAAATCTTCGACGAAGTCCATTTTCGTCGAAAAACTTCACAAAATGAATTTCTTTTGTATTTGTTTTATTCATCCATTTTCCGTCGAAAAACTTCACAAAATCAATTTCTTATGCATTTATTTTATTCATCAGTTTTCGACGGAATCCGTTTTCCGTAGAAAAACTTCACAAAATGAATTTCTTTTGCAATTTATTTTATTCATCCGTATTCGATGGAATTCGTTTTCGGTCAAAAATCTTCGACGAAATCCATTTTCGTCGAAAAACTTCACAAAATCAAATTCTTTTGCATTTATTTTATTCATCCATTTTCGACGGAATCCGTTTTCTGTCAAAAAACTTCACAATATCAATTTCTTTTGCATTTATTTTATTCATCCATTTTCGACGGAATCCATTTTCTGTCCAAAAACTTCACAATATAATTTCTTTTGCATTTATTTTATTCATCCATTTTCGACGGGATCCATTTTCTGTCCAAAAACTTCACAAAATCAATTTCTTTTGCATTTATTTTATTCATCCATTTTCGACGGAATCCATTTTCCATCGAAAAACTTCAGAAAATCAATTTCTTTTGCATTTATTTTATTCATCAGATTTCGACGGAATTCGTTTTCCGTCGAAAAACTTCACAAAATGAATTTCTTTTGCAATTTATTTTATACATCCGTTTTCTGTCAAAAATCTTCGACGAAATCCATTTTCATCGAAAAACTTCACAAAATAAATTTCTTTTGCATTTATTTTATTCATCCATTTTCGACGGAAACCGTTTTCCGTCAAAAAACTTCATAATATCAATTTCTTTTGCTTTTATTTTATTCATCCATTTCGATAGAATCCGTTTTCTGTCAAAAAACTTCACAAAATAAATTTCTTTTGCATTTATTTTATTCATCAGTTTTCGACGGAATCCATTTTCGATCTAAAAACTTCACAAAATCAATTTCTTTTGCATTTATTTTATTCATCAGTTTTCGACGGAATCCGTTTTCCGTCGAAAAACTTCACAAAATCAATTACTTTTGCATTTATTTTATTCATCAGTTTTCGACGGAATTCTTTTTCCATCAAAAATCTTCGACGGAATCCATTTTCCGTCGAAAAACTTCACAAAATCAATTTCTTTTGCATTTATTTTATTTATCCATTTTCGACGGAATCCGTTTTCTGTCCAAAAACTTCACAAAATCAATTTCTTTTGCATTTATTTTATTCATCCATTTTCGGCGGAATCCGTTTTTCGTCAAAAAACTTCACAATATCAATTTCTTTTGGTTTTATTTTATTCTTCCATTTTCGATGGAATCCATTTTCCGTCAAAAATCTTCGACGAAATCCATTTTCCGTCAAAAAACTTTACAAAATCAATTTCTTTTGCATTTATTTTATTCTTCAGTTTTCGGCGGAATCCGTTTTCCGTCGAAAAACTTCACAAAATCAATTTCTTTTGCATTTATTTTATTCATCAGTTTTCGACGAAATTCTTTTTCCGTCGAAAAACTTAGCAAAATCAATTTCTTTTGCAATTATTTTATTCATAAGCTTTCGACGGAATTCGTTTTCCGTCGAAAAACTTCACAAAATGAATTTCTTTTGCAATTTATTTTATTCATCCATTTTCAACGGAATT
This sequence comes from Gastrolobium villosum, assembly GCA_032173675.1. Classification (NCBI taxonomy): domain Eukaryota; kingdom Viridiplantae; phylum Streptophyta; class Magnoliopsida; order Fabales; family Fabaceae; genus Gastrolobium; species Gastrolobium villosum. Next base: position 11,390 of record JAVKPL010002419.1, read on the forward strand.
CGTTTTCCGTCAAAAATCTTCGACGAAGTCCATTTTCGTCGAAAAACTTAACAAAATGAATTTCTTTTGTATTTATTTTATTCATCCGTTTTCTGTCAAAAATCTTCGACGAAATCCATTTTCATCGAAAAACTTCACAAAATAAATTTCTTTTGCATTTATTTTATTCATCCATTTTCGACGGAAACCGTCTTCCGTCAAAAAACTTCACAATATCAATTTCTTTTGCTTTTATTTTATTCATCAATTTCGATAGAATCCGTTTTCTGTCAAAAAACTTCACAAAATAAATTTCTTTTGCATTTATTTTATTCATCAGTTTTCGACGGAATCCATTTTCCGTCTAAAAACTTCACAAAATCAATTTCTTTTGCATTTATTTTTTTCATCCATTTTCGACGGAATCCGTTTTTCGTCAAAAAACTTCACAATATCAATTTCTTTTGCTTTTATTTTATTCTTCCATTTTCGATGGAATCCATTTTCCGTCAAAAATCTTCGACGGAATCCATTTTCCGTCGAAAAACTTCACAAAATCAATTTCTTTTGCATTTATTTTATTCATCAGTTTTCGACGGAATCCGTTTTCCGTCGAAAAACTTCACAAAATCAATTACTTTTACATTTATTTTATTCATCAGTTTTCGACGGAATTCTTTTTCCATCAAAAATCTTCGACGAAATCCATTTTCGTCGAAAAACTTCACAAATTCAATTTCTTTTGCATTTATTTTATTCATCCATTTTAGACTGAATCCGTTTTCCGTCCAAAAACTTCACAAAATCAATTTCTTTTGCATTTATTTTATTCATCCATTTTCGGCTGAATACGTTTTTCGTCAAAAAACTTCACAATATCAATTTCTTTTGGTTTTATTTTATTCATCCATTTTCGATGGAATCCATTTTTCGTCAAAAATCTTCGACGGAATCCATTTTCCGTCAAAAAACTTTACAAAATCAATTTCTTTTGCATTTATTTTATTCATCAGTTTTCGACGGAATCCATTTTCCGTCGAAAAACTTCACAAAATCAATTTCTTTTGCATTTATTTTATTCATCAGTTTTCGACGAAATTCTTTTTCCGTCAAAAAACTTCACAAAATCAATTTCTTTTGCAATTATTTTATTCATAATCTTTCGACGGAATTCGTTTTCCGTCGAAAAACTTCACAAAATGAATTTCTTTTGCAATTTATTTTATCCATCCATTTTCAACGGAATTCGTTTTCCGTCAAAAATCTTCGACGAAGTCCATTTTCGTCGAAAAACTTCAAAAAATGAATTTCTTTTGTATTTGTTTTATTCATCCGTTTTCTGTCAAAAATCTTCGACGAAATCCATTTTCATCGAAAAACTTCACAAAATAAATTTCTTTTGCATTTATTTTATTCATCCATTTTCGACGGAAACCGTTTTCCGTCAAAAAACTTCACAATATCAATTTCTTTTGCTTTTATTTTATTCATCAATTTCGATAGAATCTGTTTTCTGTCAAAAAACTTCACAAAATAAATTTCTTTTGCATTTATTTTATTCATCAGTTTTCGATGGAATCCATTTTCCGTCTAAAAACTTCACAAAATCAATTTCTTTTGCATTTATTTTTTTCATCCATTTTCGATGGAATCCGTTTTTCGTCAAAAAACTTCACAATATCAATTTCTTTTGCTTTTATTTTATTCTTCCATTTTCGATGGAATCCATTTTCCATCAAAAATCTTCGACGGAATCCATTTTCCGTCGAAAAACTTCACAAAATCAATTTCTTTTGCATTTATTTTATTCATCAGTTTTCGACGGAATCCGTTTTCCGTCGAAAAACTTCACAAAATCAATTACTTTTGCATTTATTTTATTCATCAGTTTTCGACGGAATTCTTTTTCCATCAAAAATCTTCGACGAAATCCATTTTCGTCGAAAAACTTCACAAAATCAATTTCTTTTGCATTTATTTTATTCATCCATTTTCGACGGAATCCGTTTTCCGTCCAAAAACTTCACAAAATCAATTTCTTTTGCATTTATTTTATTCATCCATTTTCGGCGGAATCCGTTTTTCGTCAAAAAACTTCACAATATCAATTTCTTTTGGTTTTATTTTATTCATCCATTTTCGATGGAATCCATTTTCCGTCAAAAAACTTTACAAAATCAATTTCTTTTGCATTTATTTTATTCATCAGTTTTCGACGGAATCCGTTTTCCGTCGAAAAACTTCACAAAATCAATTTCTTTTGCATTTATTTTATTCATCAGTTTTCGACGAAATTCTTTTTCCGTCGAAAAACTTCACAAAATCAATTTCTTTTGCAATTATTTTATTCATAAGCTTTCGACGAAATTCGTTTTCCGTCGAAAAACTTCACAAAATGAATTTCTTTTGCAATTTATTTTATTCATCCATTTTCAACGGAATTCGTTTTCCGTCAAAAATCTTCGACGAAGTCCATTTTCGTCGAAAAACTTCACAAAATGAATTTCTTTTGCATTTGTTTTATTCATCAGTTTTTGACGGAATCCATTTTCCATCGAAAAACTTCACAAAATCAATTTCTTTTGCATTTGTTTTATTCATCAGTTTTCGACGGAATTCGTTTTCTGTCGAAAAACTTCACAAAATGAATTTCATTTGCAATTTATTTTATTCATCCATTTTCGACGGAATTCGTTTTCCGTCAAAACTCTTCGACGAAATCCATTTTCGTCGAACAACTTCACAAAATCATTTGCTTTTGCATTTATTTTATTCATCCATTTTCGACGGAATCCGTTTCCCGTCAAAAAACTTCACAATATCAATTTCTTTTGCATTTATTTTATTCATCCATTTTCGACTGAATCCATTTTCTGTCAAAAAACTTCACAAAATCAATTTCTTTTGCCTTTATTTTATTCATCAGTTTTCGACGGAATCCATTTTCCGTCTAAAAACTTCACAAAATCAATTTCTTTTGCAATTATTTTATTCATCAGTTTTCGACGTAATTTTTTTTCTGTCGAAAAACTTCACAAAATGAATTTCTTTTGCAACTTATTTTATTCATCCGTTTTCGACGGAATTCGTTTTCCGTCAAAAATCTTCGACGAAATCCATTTTCGTCGAAAAACTTCACAAAATCAATTTCTTTTGCATTTATTTTATTCATCCATTTTCGACGGAATCCGTTTTCTGTCAAAAAACTTCACAATATCAATTTCTTTTGCATTTATTTTATTCATCCATTTTCGACGGAATCCATTTTCTGTCCAAAAACTTCACAATATCAATTTCTTTTGCATATATTTTATTCATCCATTTTCGACGGAATCCATTTTCTGTCCAAAAACTTCACAAAATCAATTTCTTTTGCATTTATTTTATTCATCCATTTTCGACGGAATCCATTTTCCATCGAAAAACTTCACAAAATCAATTTCTTTTGCATTTATTTTATTCATCAGATTTCGACGGAATTCGTTTTCCGTCAAAAAACTTCACAAAATGAATTTCTTTTGCAATTTATTTTATTCATCCGTTTCTGTCAAAAATCTTCGACGAAATCCATTTTCATCGAAAAACTTCACAAAATAAATTTCTTTTGCATTTATTTTATTCATCCATTTTCGACGGAAACCGTTTTCTTTTGCTTTTATTTTATTCATCCATTTCGATAGAATCCGTTTTCTGTCAAAAAACTTCACAAAATAAATTACTTTTGCATTTATTTTATTCATCAGTTTTCAACGGAATCCATTTTCCGTCTAAAAACTTCACAAAATCAATTTCTTTTGCATTTATTTTTTTCATCCATTTTCGACGGAATCCCTTTTTCGTCAAAAAACTTCACAATATCAATTTCTTTTGCATTTATTTTATTCATCAGTTTTCGACGGAATCCGTTTTCCGTCGAAAAACTTCACAAAACCAATTACTTTTGCATTTATTTTATTCATCAGTTTTCGAAGGAATTCTTTTTCCATCAAAAATCTTCGACGAAATCCATTTTCGTCGAAAAACTTCACAAAATCAATTTCTTTTGCATTTATTTTATTCATCATTTTTCGACGGAATCCATTTTCCGTCCAAAAACTTCACAAAATCAATTTCTTTTGCATTTATTTTATTCATCCATTTTCGACGGAATCCGTTTTCCGTTCAAAAACTTCACAAAATGAATTTCTTTTGCAATTTATTTTATTCATCCGTTTTCGACGGAATTCGTTTTCCGTCAAAAATCTTCACAAAATCAATTTCTTTTGCATTTATTTTATTCATCCATTTTCGACAGAATCCGTTTTTCGTCAAAAAACTTCACAATATCAATTTCTTTTGGTTTTATTTTATTCATCCATTTTCGATGGAATCCATTTCCCGTTAAAAATCTTCGACGGAATCCATTTTCCGTCAAAAAACTTTACAAAATCAATTTCTTTTGCATTTATTTTATTCATCAGTTTTCGAAGGAATCCGTTTTCCGTCGAAAAACTTCACAAAATCAATTTCTTTTGCATTTATTTTATTCATCAGTTTTCGACGAAATTCTTTTTCCGTCGAAAAACTTCACAAAATCAATTTCTTTTGCAATTATTTTATTCATAAGCTTTCGACGGAATTCATTTTCCGTCGAAGAACTTCACAAAATGAATTTCTTTTGCAATTTATTTTATTCATCCATTTTCAACGGAATTCGTATTCCGTCAAAAATCTTCGACGAAGTCCATTTTCGTCGAAAAACTTCACAAAATGAATTTCTTTTGCATTTGTTTTATTCATCAGTTTTTGACGGAATCCATTTTCCATCGAAAAACTTCACAAAATCAATTTCTTTTGCATTTGTTTTATTCATCAGTTTTCGACGGAATTCGTTTTCCGTCGAAAAACTTCACAAAATGAATTTCTTTTGCAATTTATTTTATTCATCCATTTTCGACGGAATTCGTTTTCCATCAAAACTCTTCGACGAAATCCATTTTCGTCGAACAACTTCGCAAAATCATTTGCTTTTGCATTTATTTTATTCATCCATTTTCGACGGAATCCGTTTCCCGTCAAAAAACTTCACAATATCAATTTCTTTTGCATTTATTTTATTCATCCATTTTCGACTGAATCCATTTTCTGTCAAAAAACTTCACAAAATCAATTTCTTTTGCATTTATTTTATTCATCAGTTTTCGACGGAATCCATTTTCCGTCTAAAAACTTCACAAAATCAATTTCTTTTGCAATTATTTTATTCATCAGTTCTCGACGTAATTCTTTTTCTGTCGAAAAACTTCACAAAATGAATTTCTTTTGCAACTTATTTTATTCATCCGATTTCGACGGAATTCGTTTTCCGTCAAAAATCTTCGACGAAATCCTTTTTCGTCGAAAAACTTCACAAAATCAATTTCTTTTGCATTAATTTTATTCATCGATTTTCGACGGAATCCGTTTTCTGTCAAAAAACTTCACAATATCAATTTTTTTGCATTTATTTTATTCATCCATTTTCGACGGAATCCATTTTCTGTCCAAAAACTTCACAAAATCAATTTCTTTTGCATTTATTTTATTCATCCATTTTCGACAGAATCCATTTTCCATCGAAAAACTTCACAAAATCAATTTCTTTTGCATTTATTTTATTCATCGGATTTCGACGAAATTCGTTTTCCGTCGAAAAACTTCACAAAATGAATTTCTTTTGCAATTTATTTTATTCATCCTTTTTCTGTCAAAAATGTTCGACGAAATCCATTTTCATCGAAAAACTTCACAAAATAAATTTCTTTTGCATTTATTTTATTCATCCATTTTCGACGGAAACCGTTTTCCGTCAAAAAACTTCACAATATCAATTTCTTTTGCTTTTATTTTATTCATCCATTTCGATGGAATCCGTTTTCTGTAAAAAAACTTCACAAAATCAATTTCTTTTGCATTTATTTTATTCATCAGTTTTCGACGGAATCCATTTTCCGTCTAAAAACTTCACAAAATCAATTTCTTTTGCAATTATTTTATTCATCAGTTTCGACGAAATTCTTTTTCCGTCGAAAAACTTCACAAAATGAATTTCTTTTGCAACTTATTTTATTCATCCGTTTTCGACGGAATTCGTTTTCAGTCAAAAATCTTCGACGAAATCCATTTTCCTCGAAAAACTTCACAAAATCAATTTCTTTTGCATTTATTTTATTCATCCATTTTCGACGGAATCCGTTTTCTGTCAAAAAACTTCACAATATCAATTTCTTTTGCATTTATTTTATTCATCCATTTTCGACGGAATCCGTTTCCCGTCAAAAAACTTCACTATATCAATTTCTTTTGCATTTATTTTATTCAACCATTTTCGACGGAATCCATTTTCTGTCAAAAACCTTTACAAAATCCATTTCTTTTGCATTTATTTTATTCATCCATTTTCGACGAAATTCATTTTCCGTCAAAAATCTTCGACGGAATCCATTTTCCGTCGAAAAACTTCACAAAATTAATTTCTTTTGCATTTATTTTACTCATCAGTTTTCGACGAAATTCTTTTTCCTTCGAAAAACTTCACAAAATGAATTTCTTTTGCAATTTATTTTATTCATCCGTTTTCGACGGAATTCGTTTTCCGTCAAAAATCTTCGACGAAATCCATTTTCGTCGAAAAACTTCAGAAAATCAATTTCTTTTGCATTTATTTTATTCATCCATTTTCGACGGAATCCGTTTTTCGTCAAAAAACTTCACAATATCAATTTCTTTTGCATTTATTTTATTCATCCATTTTCGACGGAATCCGTTTTCCGTCAAAAAAATCAGAAAATCAATTTCTTTTGCATTTATTTTATTCATCCATTTTCGACGGAATCCATTTTCCGTCGAAAAACTTCAGAAAATCAATTTCTTTTGCATTTATTTTATTCATCAGTTTTCGACGGAATTCGTTTTCCGTCGAAAAACTTCACAAATTGAATTTCTTTTGCAATTTATTTTATTCATCCGTATTCGATGGAATTCGTTTTCGGTCGAAAATCTTCGACGAAATCCATTTTCGTCGAAAAACTTCACAAAATCAATTTCTTTTGCATTTATTTTTTTCATCCATTTTCGACGGAATCCGTTTTTCGTCAAAAACTTCACAATATCAATTTCTTTTGCTTTTATTTTATTCTTCCATTTTC
>JAVKPL010002420.1:0-18355 GCA_032173675.1 Gastrolobium villosum
ACTTCTTTTTTTCATTTTCATTTTCTCTTTTTTTTAATACTTTTATTTGCACAAAATTTAAAGTGGTAAATATACTAATAATTTTTTTTTATTCACCATTTTCTAACCTTTGTTTTTGCTCCACTCTCATAACCTCCTTTTTTACCACTAAGCATCATAGGACATAATGCTCATACTCACACCTGCCATGTAAATTCTGCAGTCCAATCCTATCTAAGGTAGATGTGTTTGTGGAGTGACTAATTAAAATAACAAGTTATTAAGAAAAGAAAAGACTTAGGCTCAAAAGGGCTAAACAAATAATAGCATAAAGGGGCTAAGTAGCTAAAAAAGATTGCTCCTCTGCCTCCTCAAGGTGTCTCTAGGCATCCAAGAATTTCAAATAATAACCCTAATCGTGCCTTTCAAAACAAGAAGGTCCATGGGATTTTAATTTGCGAACTGCTCCCTGGTTTGCTTGCTCAAGCAAACAAGTCAGCGAGGAAATTCAACGTGCTCGCTGAGGTATGCAAGAACATAGTCATCATTATTTAACCTATTTTTAGTCTATTAATATAGTATCACATATGTGGCGGATACATCATGTAAATTTTATTTTATTTTTTGAAAATGACGGAAATACACAAAAACAATTACATCCTACAGAGTCTTGCTACTGATGCCCATAACATCTCTTGCATGGGTTGGGTCGGTGATTGTTAGGAGGAGTCAGTTATGAATAAAACAATATAATAATAAATAAGTCAGCTTCTAGCTTGGCGTTCATAAAACAAAGGGTCGAATCTGCTTTAGTTCATCTATCAAATGGTACACTTACTAAGCTGCATAATGATTTTATAATTTTTGTAATGAAATAGTTGGAATTTTTTATCCAGGGTCTTTTAACGAAATTTTATAAGCCTACATATCATCCACCATTGGAATATTTTTATGAAATCTACTACTATTCAAGTAAACCTCCAAATCAGCACCTAGCTTCATAGGTGGTGCTACCTTGGGAGCAAACTTACTGTGGGCCGGGACCGAGAGAAAGAGAGAAAAGGTTGAGGAGAGAGAAAAGAAAAATAAATAAATTTAATGCAGATGTCAATTTTTGAGTGGAAGGACACGGTAGTCCCGTAGCATATTAAAAAATTCCCTACGTTGGAGCCGATACGTGGAATGTTTGCATGCTTGAAACGACCACATCACCCTACAATTAAAAATGTAAAAATGAATGTACCAAAAAAAAATGTAAAAATGAATCATGCACTTAAACTCTGGTGAGATTAAGGCCGTTTTCTGATGTATGCATATTTGTCAGGACCATATCACCCAACAATTAAAAATGCAAAAGATGAAACATGCACTTAAACTCTCTGTGTGGTGAGATTATGGCCGTTTTCTGATGTATGGATACTTGTCAGGACCACATCACTCTACAATTAAAAATGTAAATGATCTTTTACCAAAAAAAAAAAAATGTAAACGATGAAAAACAAGTTGGAATTTGTAAATGCACTTAAACTCTTTGTGTGGTGAGATTAAGGCCGTTTTCCTCGATGGAGTGTACAATAATCTATGAGGCAATGATATAGATCAAAACTCATTGGAGAGTCACCGTGCGTATGTTATCATACGAAAATTGAGAACAAATTGGAATGTGTATGAGGGCATTGTGGCTCTCGATATAGTTATGCAGTGTAACAACTCTCTAATGAGTGTATCAAAGGTGATTCTTTAATGGCTTAAGAGAGATATTTATAACTGGGGTTTAGGGTTTAAGATTTAGGTCTTAATGTGTATGAGGCGAGCACATTCACGAGGTGTGAGTTAGTATTTATAGATAAAGAAGGTCCCATTGTGTGTTGGGTAACTACACTTGGATGAAACGTGAAATGGGAGTTGTGCTTGTACAATTAGGGATGTGCATGGATCGAATTGAACCGGACTTTTTGAAAAACCGAACCAAATTGATTTAAATGGTTCGGTTCGAAAGTGGTTCGGTTCAGTTCGAAAATGGTTCGGTTCAGTTCGAAAGTGGTTCGGTTCTGTTCGAAACCGGTTCAGGTCGACCCATTTTTGAAAAGAAAAAAATTAAAAAATTAAAAAATAAAGTTATAAAAATTAATTTGGTTTGGTTTGAAAATGATTCGGTTCGGTTCGGTTCGGAAACGGTTCGGTTCTTAAACCGGTTCTAAAAACCGGTTCGGTTCATGTACCGGTTCTAAAACCGGTTCGGTTCATGAACTAATTTTTTAAAAACCGGTTATTTTAAGGGGCGGTTCGATTCATGATTCAACCCATATTTTTGATTATTTTGCACACCCCAATATACAACGAAGTGACACTCTCTATAATGAAGGTCTACAAGCCTCACTTTAAGTGATGGAGGGGAATGATCCTTTATATGAACCTTAGTGCTCGGCCATTGGATTGGGTCAAGTGAAACCAGTTCAAAACGACACTCTCCTAATTTTTATTCCTAAATGCACTCTTCTAATTTCTATTTTCATCACTTATCTCAGTGTTTGGTTGGGGTTTTGATGCACTAATTAGAGCAATAATGATATAAACAAGTGGCCCAATTAGCTTTTATATCTTTTGAAGAATGATGACTAGATGATTAAAAAAAAAAGTTTGGTTTCCGCGAAAGACATTTTAACAATTTGATTTTGTCCTAGCTGTAAGCCACATATGATTCAATCTTTTCTCTTGTAAAATGTGGGGAAATAGTAGGAAATTTTGAAAGCCAGAAAACTAGGAAGAGGGGAAAGGTAAAAAGGGTGATCACTATTATGATCAAATTATCGAGGTAAAGGATTTTTCTTTTTGGGGATTAAATAAGAGGGTAGTGGTCTTATTATATGTTAACGGTGGTGGAATAAATCTTTGTATATCTGTTGCACCTAAATTCAGGGTAGTACCAATAAAAATATTACATATCAGAGGAGAGAAAAAAAATTTGATAGAAAAAACAGAATTTTGACTGAAATGTAATATTTTCATTGGTAGAATGTACTGAGTCTTTGGTGCAACCGTACCACCAAAGATTTATTCAGTGGTGAGCTATAAGTATACACTTTGTGACTCAAGCGGCACAAATCACTATGAGTCACAAACTGGCGAAAATGTTTAGAGAATTGAATTCGGCCAACAAAAGAAAAGCAGTCAACAAGAGGAAAAGCTAATGGTTTGAGTGGATAAATAAAGTAAAAGTGAGGAAAAGATGAGGTCTTCTGTCAGATTGTTTGCAACTGGATATGGATTTCTTTTTCTTTTCTTATATTGCTTTTGATGACTTCAATGATTAGGCATTAACAAAAATTCTTGGGATCAATTCAAAGAACAAAACTGTGCATAAAAAGCAACGATTGGAACAATCTTAACTTTAGACCAAATACTAAAATTTTGTTGGATTGAAGGAACACGTTGATAAGGAAGGGATCCTAACTGAACAGGGAAAGAATATCAGAAGGAAACAAATGAAAGGGCACTCAAACCAAATAGTAATGAAGTTATCATCCAACAGAATTCAAATGAAAGAAAGTACATCATATTATGAAGATTTTAGTTTGTAGTAATGTGCTAGGGCGTAAGAGTAATGGAAAGATGGACCAAAAAGCTTGGACTCTTTAATATTCAGAAGTCCAAGCAGCACTTCAATTGTGGGGAAAGAATTGAATCAGCAAACAAATTATCACATAGGGGAGCCAGGGGGAACACAAAGCAAAGAAGGCAATTCATCAGTTGTGTTGAGATATATAAAACCATTAATGTAGCCTCACCCAACAGTTTAAGCTTTTGGGTTGAATTGGTTCTTTACATGGTATCAGAGCCTCGTGTCCCGGGTTCGATTCTCGCCCAGTGGACTCTCGTGTGAGGGGGCGTGTTGAGATATATAAAACCATTAATGTAGCCTCACCCAACGCTTAAACTTTTGGGATGAAACTGCCAAAGTTAATCATGATTTGAAAACAATCATGATTTGCATTAACCCCCACTCTCATATTACTAATTAAAGGAATTAAACAAGATAGCATAATGAAACTGCCAAAGCTAATCAACCATATAAAAATGTGAAGACAATAATGATCTGCATTAACCATCCATCTCATATAACTAATTAAAGGATTGGAAACAAAACTATGCAATATACACCTTTCATGACCCACCCCCCATCATCATCATACAGTAAAGTATTATGTTGCCAACAATTTCCCACCTTTCTTCCTTTAGCCTACCCGCAATATTCTAACAAAAAAACAGAAACCCCACTTCTTCTACCACCTCCGGGAAGAAGAGGAGAGAACTAGGTCTCCATTTTCATGATTGAAGAGCTAAAACAAGTAATATAGGAACAAGCTACAGTTACAAAACCACAAAGAACAAAAACTAAAAAAGGAAAAAAAATAAGTATAACTAAACACAACTTCCGGACTAAGAAGCACAGACTCCGATATGGCGTTTTCGCTTACGTTCTCGATACGACCGTTAATTCGCCGATATGACATAATACGTCTCCGATACGTTGAAAAAAAATTCGAAGTATAGATGCTTCGTAGCTTCCGGGGGTAGCTGCTAGACTCTAAGCAAATAAACACTGAGCTCAGGTGCTCCATTGCTATCAGGATTCATCATGTAGAAAGCCTCAGAGTCTCTAGACCCAACAATTCTCTCAAACCTAGCCCTCAAGTACATGATTTCACCATCAGAATCAGATTCAGCTCCATCATCATTATTCCCTGGCAAAACGCCTGCACCCATTGAAATTGGTTTCACAGCTTTCAGGATATCCAAGTCTTTTGCTCCGCATTCTCTTGTGGTAGCAAAACCACACTTCTTTCCGTTACAATATGTTCTCCACAGAGGCTCATGTAGCAACTTCTCAACCTTCTTCTCTGCTTCTTTCTCCTTATCACATTCCAGAGCAATTCGTACCAACCCAGAAGCCATTTCACGAACCAAACCACTGATTGGTGTTGCAAGCTCGATGAGGAAAGCGGGTTTGGAAGTTGGGTCCTTCTGAAACGCGAAATTTACATGGCCACGACGGTGACCGAAGATGGTGCCCACAACTCGAGAACCAAGGCTAGAGGGTGGTGGTTGGTTGGAACGGTTCTTGCCAAAAACAGTGAGAACAGAACGAAGCCTTGAAATTGCCACGTTCTGAGGCTTTTTACTTGTTGCATGGGAAGTGGCTGCACGTCCTGGATCAACCTTGTTGTTGTCATCATCCTCTTTTTTTGTCTCCTCGTCTATGATTTTGGAAATTGTTTCGGAGGTGGGAACTTCACCTTCTTCGTCTCCAACCTTGTTGGTCCAGTGGAAGTGCCTCTTGGAGGACATGTCTTGAGAGGTTAAGGTTGAGGTAGTATCCATGTCAAGTGTATTCATCTGACAGAGAAACAAAAAACAAGCTTTAAAAATAGATGGTAAAGAGAGACAGAGAGAGAGAGAATGAATCTGGTTTCTTCTTTTTATAATTGGGGATAGATATGTTGGGATTTTAAGTTGAAGGAAAAATAAATATTATGTTGTATGTCATAGATACATTAAGTGTGGGTTCCACTTATTTAAAAAAACAAAAACAAAAAATGAGTGGCACATCTTATTATGGTGGTGTGTAGGAAGGATTTGTTTTCTCATGCAACATGAGAAAAACAAACCCCTAAGTTTATTTAATGAGTTTGTGTTTTCTAAAGTTATTTTAGATAACTTTATCTAATGTTCATCGAAATAACGTTGTTTTGGGATGGAAATCATAGAGTTTTTGTAATTTTAATTTATTTTAAGGTTATAATAGTCTTTATCATTCTAAATTTTAAATTTTTCAACCTCAAAACGATGTCGTTTCGATGAACATCAGACAAAGTTGTCTAAAGTAACATCGGAAACTTTTTTCCCTTAATTAATAGTTTCTTTCTAATTCTACCTATCTTCCCTTTTATATATATTATGGGAAAATTCTCATGTTGCATGAGAATTCAATTCTAATGTTGTGACCCTTCGATTTGCATGTAAAACTTTTCTTTTCTTTTTTCTTTTTTTAATAAGTGTGGGGTCCACCATTAGTTGAGTCACAACATGAGAATTGAATTCTCATGCAACATGGGAAAATCAAATCTCATCTAGGGGATTACTTCTCTCATGTAGTATGAGAGAAGTTTTCTCATGTTAAGAGAAAAATAAAGTGGGTCCCACCAACTTTTAGAAAAAAAATGAAAAAGAGAGGCACATTTTTCAAAGGGAGAGTGATATGAGAGATCCATCTTATGCAACATAAACCGATAAAAGTATGATTGCCCTATTTTCATTCTTTGTCCATCTTATACTTTGAATTAATCTCATAGTTGACTTAATATGATGAATCCTACATTGGTTATAATAATTGATTAAGTGAAGAGTATATAATTGGAAGACTCATTACCCCAATGCTTTAATGTTTTGGGTTGAAATGTGGTGTTGAACTCACTTTATATATTTGATCCACTTAGTTTATTAATAATAATCCTCGCCATGAATCTAAATTTATAATAATACTAAGAAAAGTCAATTTAGCTTAAAGAAATAATTAAAGTTAAATCAACTTAAAAAAAATATCTCCTCTTTGAATTATATTTTTTTTTTTGTACAACCTTTGATACATATATATATTTTTTTAGATATTCTAGTCGATTCATCATGACTAGTTTGATTCGAGATGGATTTCGAGATTAAGATTTAAAATCTATTCCAAAAATAATATTAAAAAAAGATAGAATACATACTTATTTCTCTGGTAAGCTTTGATATATATGAAGTGCAAGAGAATTGAATGCAGACAAAAGAAAGAGAGGTGGTCCCAGGAGCTGGTATAGGAAATCAGAAATAGAGAGAGTGGGATAGAGTGCGCTTTCAAATAGAAAAGAAAGGAATCTCAGGAGACAATGTGTTTTGATATTTCACTTTCTTGTGGGGACAACAGGGAGAGTGAGAGAAACAGGGAGGTTTGTGCAGCTGTGCTTGACTAAACTCTTTTGACTTGATCCTCAAAACAATAAATAAATATTAAAAAAACAAAAACTAAAGATAAAACAGCCATCACTGCTGAAACTCGACATGCCCTTAGCAACCTCTTATGCTGCGTCCATGTCTTCAAGTGCAAAGGGCGCATAATGGGTGACATCGGGTTAAGGATGACAGAATTCTCGTGGCTCATGCTGGCTACAGAGACTACATTAGACTTATCAACGAACTGACACCTTATTGTAAGTTTGGTCCAAAAGCACTCTGATGGTTCGGATCAACTGAAGAGGGTGAATTGAGTTATTTACACTCTATTTAGATGAAAGTTAATTTTTCAATAATAATAACCAATAACGAAAATAACAGAGACATAATATAAATAATTATGTCGAAAAACTCAAAAAAAAAAAAAAAGAGAGAAGATAAAAATAAATTCATGAACCTGATCTGGATAATCTTTATCTATTTGGAGCAATGTTATTAAAATCGGCCCGATCATTGACCCGGTCGAGATACTGGGTCTCTGGATCAACTACATTACCTGGTAATTATATATAATTTTATACTTTATATTAAAAAATTATAAACATACTAAAAGAATGATTATTGAAATTTACACTTTTTTTTTCTTTAATCTAAACTTATTTTATTTGTGCATCTGGTTTTAAAATTTCAAATATTTTCATATAAAAAATAATAAATCACATATTATTATCTAATAAAGGATCAAACAAAAATATAATGATCGTGATACGGGGCTTTAGGTGGCAAAAAAATTAAAATATTACTATTTTCTTAAATAATTACGAATACATAGCAGTTTCAAAACTATCTACAAATCTATAGCAGTCAGTGGCAAAAAAAAGTTAACTTATGAACCGTAAAACTTTGAAAAGGCATAACTTTTGACTCGGATATCCGAATAATGTAATTCTTTTTTTGATTCCATATAACTTTTCGAGATCTACGCAATGACATCTCATTTGATATATTTTATCTCTCACAAAGACAATTCAAATTTACAATAATTGTATTATATAGTGTATTACAACAAAAATTAAAAAATTATTATTAATAAGAAAAATAAAATAAAGATTAAATTTGTGATTTAAACTCAAAAGTTAATTTGAAAAATCTATATTAATAAAGAAAATAATTAAATAAATATTCTAAACACTCGGTAGAATATTATATAAATTTGTATATATTTTAATAATTAATAAATAAATTTGTACACTATTTTTTTTCAAACACTTGGCAGAAGTATATATTTTAATATGACATTAAGTATCCTTATTTATAGATGGGTTAATCTACTTTGGTGCCATATTTATATTATCATTGTTGTAAATTTGAATTGTGTTTGTGAGAGATAAAATATATCAAATGAGATTTCATTGCGTAAATCTCGAAAAGTTATGTGGAATCAAAAAAAGAATTACCTCATTCGGATACCCGAGTCAAAAGTTAGGGCCTTATAAAGTTTTACTGTTAAATTATTAATTTTTTGTGCCACGTGTTAACACCAGATGATTTACACCTAATTTAGGCGTGAATGCCTTGGGAGTCACGTCTAATTTGGGCATGAATAGTCACGCTCAATTTGGGTGTGGATAACTGCAATAGATTCGTATATCGTTTCGAAATTGCTATATTTTCGTAATTATTTATTAAAATAGTAATATTTTAATTTTTTTGCCGGCTTTAGGTTCATAAAATGACAACTCTAACTATAAATCAAATCAATTTTTTTTTGCATAGTACATAATTGAGATAATATTAGTATTGTAAATACATAACTTATGTAAGTCAATAAATAAAAAATATTTATTTTAAAAAAAAAATTGGAATTTTTTTTGTGACCGGGCTGGGTCACCAATTAACCAACCGGGTAACCGGTTTTCATAAAAAATCAGCCGGATCGCACCGGTTCTGATACATTATCAGTCTGTTACTTCAACCAGATCAATTATATAACCAGTTTACCGGGTCGGTCCGGATTTAATTACATTGTTTTGGAGACAAATTCATTATTGTGAGTAGCTATGTAGCACCGACACTGACACTGGACACGTGATACGATACGACACGACACTCCGACACGCTAATTCTAAAAAATGTTAGATTTCGACACGTTAGGACACGTTTTGATATTAAATAATATTTTTAATTTATGTGGTGTATATTGTATTTAATATTCAATAATTTAATAAAAAATGAATCTAAACTTATAATATTCATAAATTTTGTAAAGAAACATAAGATATCTCAAATATTTATATTAAACTCAATAAAATAGTAATCATAATCCAACGAATTTAATAGTTAGAACTAAAAATCAACGCAATGTAACCTTTAAATCTTTTTTTGAATTTCTATAATGTGTGTTGGAGTGTCGGGGAGTGTCGGAGTGTCCGAGAGTGTCGGACACGACACGTCAGGATTTTTGAAGTGTCGGTGCTTCATAAGTGAGTAGCCTCAATTCAAAAAATAAGAATAAAATATATTTTACACTTAATATAAGATTTTACTCAAACATATTTCTAGATTCAGGCACTCCGATTTATCCTAATAAATCAGGCTTCAATTGTAAAATAAATAATTGCTAAACTCATTTTCAACTCTAAGCCAAAAGTATAAAACTCCAATTATTACTAGATAATTGCTCCCCTATTTCTTACTCTCCCAATAGTTAAAAAAAAATAAAGAAGACTTAATCTATACGCCTTTAATTAATAAGTAAATAGGTATAAATTAAACATAAGTGATTAATTTAATGAATCTGTTCATGTCTTGTTCTAAAATTATTTTGAATGTGCCTTAAAAAGAAATGCTTATAACAGTTCAATGCGTTTTTCTCTTCATCCATGCTTTGAAAAAAGATTCAAAACATAATTTTTATAGACTTTTTCTTAATATTAGTTACTAGGAAAAAGTCTCTAAATTTTTGGACTAAATCTATCTTTCAAGATTATCATTATTGTTAAGAAAGCTTTCCAAAATTCCTTTAAAAAATTAGAATCACAATTTTCAAACTAATTTTCTAAAATTTAACTTTTTAAAATTAAACAAAATCAAATCAAAATTTTCAAATTAATTTAAAATTTTAATTTAATTTTTCTTTTTCAAATCAAAAATTAAATCTTATAAGAAAAATTATATTTTTATTATAGGAAATAAAATTATATTCCCGCATGCTTAGAGTTACGCCATTTTGTATTTAAAAAAAATAAAATAAAAAAACCTGAAGCATGCCATTATTCCACAATTCATCTTCGACCACCTCATTCCTTTTCTATAAACCCATAGCAGCAGCAACCACCACCACTAACACTTCATCTTCCTCTCGAGGTACTTTTCACAATTATCTTAATTGCCCATAGTTAAAAAATTACAAGTTGACTTCATGATCCACTTTTTACTTATTTTACAGAACTTTGAACGTTTTCTTCTTCGTGCAGTTTTGTTTTCGTTATTTATCTGATGAAGGAAAACATATATTCGTATTTAAGATGGCTTTCTCTCATTAATTAGTTATTTGACTTATTCATATTTTATTATCTTAATCTATAGAATATCCGATCGAGGGTTCTGATTTGTGCTTGAAATAACAACACAACTTCCAACACCATACCAGTGGGGGACCCACTTGCGGGTAAGACATACAAATTTTCAATTTCAATTTTTTTTTCCTTCTTTTTTGTATTGCAAGTGGTACTTATTTGTCTCTTGTTCAATATATATATATATATATATATGGGGTAACATTTCTCAAGCAGCTTGAGATAAGTTTATCTCCAGCTAACCCCAAAACTACGTCGTTTTGATTAATGAAGGGTGTTTATGTAATTTTAGGTGAATTAATGAAGGGTGTTTCCGTAAACTATATATGATAAAAAAATAAATAAAATTACAATAACACCCTTCATTAATCACCTAAGATTACATAAACACCCTTCGTTAATCAAAACGACGTAGTTTTGGGGCTAGCCGGAGATAAGCTTATCTCAAACTGTTTGAGAAATGTTTTTCCCTATATATATATATATATATATATATATATATATATATATATATATATATATATTAAGAGTAAATATTCTTTTAATTTCCTAACAAAAAATATGATTCCTATTTTAATCCCTTCCAAAAAAAATTAGTCTCAAGGTTCTTAAAAAATTTAAAGTAGATCAATTTAGTTAAAATCGTGATCCCTCACAAATTCAAAAAAGACCTACATTAATCGCTCAAAAAGATCAAAATGGGTCCACTTTGAATTTCATAGAGACCGTGTGACTAATTTTTTTTTTATAATGGACTAAAGTGGGGACTGAATTTTTTGTTAGGGATCAAAAATGATATTTATTTTTATATTAGTTAGCAACGTAGCAACGTACGAAGATGATTTAAATAACGTAGCAACACAAATTGATTAGAAATAAAACTTATTCTTCCTCCCCTGTCACGTACCCTTCATCCTTTGTTTCCTTTTTCATTTTTATAAAAATAGATGATTGATTGCAATCTGACATTATCAAATAAGTTAATATCTAGAGAGGAGGCCTTTACTGTGATTTTGCTTGCCTTCTGTATTGGTGTTGACTTTTTTATTCACCACTATAAAATAAATGATAATGTATGGATGTATTGGAGTATATTATGATATTTGTTTTGGAGGATTGATAAGATTTAGGGAGGAAATAATTGGTCAAACTATTGTTTGCAGCTTGTTATAGAAGTAACTAAATTATGAGCGGGTTCAAGCGTTTTACAAAAAAAAAATTCCAGGGGCGTTGCCCCCAAACCCCCGCCACTGAATATGCAGATATAAATTTTTTTCTAAGTCCACCAGTGACCATACAAGTACCAATTGTTATTGTTTTGGACTGTGGTGGTGCTCATTTTTATTTGTATCTATTTAAGAAGGGATTTATAAGAGTTATGTGGTAGGAAAAAGTGATTGTGTTATATTATAAAGATTCATTTTGCGTGCCAGAGTTTTTTTTTGCTGCGGGTCCCCTAAAATATTGTGTGTGTAGGAAATTTTGTATGATCATATTAAATGATAGATGATAAACTCATTTAAAAAAGAGGAAACCAAAGAAATATAAAAATAAGTCAAGTACTGATCTACTGTGACTTGTTTTCTATTTCGTAGCTCTACACTGTTGTAATGAAATTTAAAGAGAAAATATCCGCCTAACATAAACGAATTAATTCTAGGGTTTTATAAAAGTTATGTTGTAGGAAAAGTGATTGTGTTATGTTATAGAGATTCATTTTGCGTGTCGGAGGGTTTTTTTTTGCTGCGGGCCCCCACAAAATGTTATGTGTGTAGGAAATTTTTTATGGTCATGTTAAATGATAGATGATAAACCCTTAATTCTAAATAGCTATATAATACATCTTGATTAGGGAAATATTTTCAGTAATACTATAGTACTGAAGACTCATTGCATCATTTACTTAATTTAGAAATAATAATATTTTTTTACCATTTTATTCTTCTTTGTATGATTATTTTCTTCTAAATCATCACATTTTTTCTACTTTTTAGTAAAAGTGTACATAGTGCGTACCAAAGATATCCTCCTTGATTAGTTTAGTCAGAGTAATTCTTTCGATCAAATAATGCGAATAACCGAATAAGGAAAAAGAACAGAGGAAGTCAATAACCATTTTGTTCCGGTTTCACTCTAAGAAACTATATCTAACAATGTTAGTTTTAAACTGCATTGAATTACTGAATTAAATTAGGGTTATTTTTCTGCCCTCAATATAAATAAGAGAAAGGTTATAATTACAATCTTTTTGTTTTACAACTTCTTACAATCATATTTTATCACCGTTGATTTCCGTCAATCAACGGTTATTATTTTAGTAAATTAAACTCATTAATTAATTATTAATTCACAAAAAATAATAACCGTTGATTGATGGAATCAATGGTGATAAGATATGGTTGTAAAAAGTTGTAAAACAAAAAGGTTGTAACTATAATCTTCCTCTATAAATAAATACATTGAACCCAAAATGATATTATTTTGGGACGAAAATCAAAATATTTTTATTAAATTTATTTCAATATTATAATATTCTTTCTTATTATAATTTTTTAATTATTCAATTCAAAACGATATGATAGTAGACATAAATAACTTCTTTACGTTCAAACATTAAAAGGCAAAAGGCTTTTGTTGTAAGTATTGAACTTATAGCACATACGAAAAACTCACTAGTTTAACTCCTTCCCCGAGTGAAGCCCAGGAAGAAAAAGATGACTTCTCTGATTAAAATTACCAAGATTGCAATTCAATTTAATTTCATTCGAGATGCTGACTTCTCTGATTCTAATAAACTCGGACAAGGCAGATTTGAGGCTATTTACATGGTAAGATAGCACTGTATTGCGCAAGATGGTGAAGATGAAGAGATAAACAAGAAAAAAACGCTAAGTAAATTAGTTTTTTTTTTTTATTCTGAACGGTATATTTATCTCATGTAACAAAAAAAAAAAAATTGTGTTCATCTTAAAAACCTAATTAGATCAAAAATAAAACTTTTCTATTTTCTTTAGCTTCCAAAACTTTAAAATCGTATAACCAAAGATATAATCACAATTCACCTCATCCAATTATTAGATGACAATTTCACATGACAATTTTATTTAATTCACTTCTTTATAATTCATCACAAACTTTCAAAAACTAAACAAATTGTTAGATAATTTGACTTCACTTATTAGTAATACCCAACACACTCAATCCTATTAAGTTATTACGTGGTGTTTGGTTGAGGGCTTTTTCAAATTACCCTGTGCAAATGAAGTTGGCATTCTGATTTGCACTTGTTTGGTAGACAAGGAAAAGACTGATTCCCGAGTCAACCATGATGCATAGCATTTTCAATTTTGTGAAAGAATGCTGGACTTTGGCACTGTTTAGAAAGCATTGTACGAGGTGGTTTTATTTAAGATAGCATGCTAAACCACACGCCCCATAACAAATCAGACCATTATACCCCACAATAATATGAATTGTATCAGTATGGATATACTACAAATGATCTTTATGTATAAGACATGTGTGCTATACACTAGATAAATGAATTCAGTGGACACTACTAATATCAAAGAAATGTCAAAAGAAATTATGATAATCACTATTATTGCAAACCCCTTTTATTTCTTATTTAATTTAAATATTTGTGGGTTTGGAAAAAAAAAAAAAAGTCAACGCTGATTCAAAAAAATTTAAAAACAGATATATCTTCGTAATTGCCACTTATTTCCCCATCTATATTTTACCTCAAACAAAACGTAGACTTTATAAATTTTACCTAATTTGCCCAGTAAAAATTTTTTTTCCAACCAAACAACTTTTTTTACATTTTCCTATCAAATTCACTTTTCAACCATTTCCCTAATATTCAAGAAATTTATCCTCAACCAAACGTCTCCTTAAGGAAATTGAAATTTAACCCAAAATAATCTTAATAGAATTTTTCAAAAAAAATTATACATCTTTTAGAATTTATTTACATGAGAACTTGAAAGAGATATATCCGTGAATAAGTTATCTGCAGAAATAATTTCCATGTAAAGCCAGTCCTCTAGTTATGATTCATCGTGCATAAGGGCTACTGAGCAAGGTTGAAATGACATGCCTCAGTATTCTGCATTTCGAGCTGTTTTAAAGATTTCCCATATTCAACAATGCAACAGAAACAAACAGAACACCGTTGTTTCTAAATATTTCATAACTTGTTACAATCTAATATAGTCGCTACAGTCAGAATCAAGCTAGGAGCTATTACTATGTAGAAGATACAGAAAGTAAATGAACTAATTACAAGTAATTCTAAGCAAAGGAGGGTTTTCATGAACTCTCACTAATTACATTGACTTACATATAAGGATTCATTGCTAAAATACAAATTAAGAGCACATCCACATAGGCCAGCGACCCAGTGAATGGATTTTGTACACAATCGAGCTCATTAGAAGCACAGACAGGAGTCAGAGGTGATTGCCTATGCTTCAATTTATAGTAAAGGTCCTAAAAGTTAGCTATCTAAACTTTGGTCAGCATCTGGCTGCTTGGAAGAAATGGCCCCGCCGTTCATCCTAGCACGTGCCTCCGCAAACATCCTTTGTTGCTCTGCTAATGCTTCTTCCTCGGTCATCTCAGCTCCATTGCTCCATTTACCACTTTTTAGAGTGTCGTGCTGGAAGATAACAAACTCAATCAGAAAATAGTTTCTCTTTTCCTGATAGACCTTTGGAAATGGTATCCTATAGGTAAATATCCTGGAAAGAGCTTAATGGGCTGGTAATCTGACTATGCTTTCCACTCCTTTCCTCTCCACTGTGTGTTTTCAGCATGCTGTTTGAGAACATGGTCTGCGATGAGTTTAGCTGTTAAATTGAAATCTCTTACAATTCCTTAGTAATTTTTATTGTCATTCTATGCTTGTAGACTTGCAAGAGATTTCAATTTTAACAGCTAAACTCAGCGCAGGCCATGCCCTCAAACAGCATGCTGAAAACACCCAGTGGAGAGAAAAGGAGTGGAAAGCATAGTCAGATTACCAGCCAATTAAGCTCTCTGCCCAGGGTATTTACATAAAGGATACCATTTCCCAAGGTATCTCTACCAAGGGGGTTAGATAGGAACCCTGACTAATTTGGGGAGAGACCATCAATGAGGCTTGCAGGTGCTCCCCCAAGATTGTCCATCTTTGTCTGAGCCCAGTTTGAAAACAAAAATTCAGCTTCCACTAAGATTGTTCAAGATGCTCAGATAAACAACTAAAGATGGTTCATCTGAGGGAGCACTCCACATTTTCATAGTTATTTTACTTTTATTTTTTGGTAAGAGTTCACCCACAAAAACAATTTGGGGGACGAGGGGTGAGGTTTAAAAGAGAGTGATTATGCTAAGTTGTATTATACCTCTCAAGTATTCAACATGCATATGAAACTCTCAAATACCCACTTCGTGAGTGTCTGGGGAAGTATTCAACATGCATATGAAACATTGAAACATTAATATTAAAAATTACCATGGTCTCATTCTTGTGCTGTTCATACGCTGCATAAACTTCTTCAATGTACTCACCAAATCCAAGAACCTGGGAGAAAAATGTTTAAATCAATAAACAAAAAACAATATTAAGCATGTTTAAAAAAATCCAATTAACCCGTTCTTGACAATCTCATATTCGTATGTTTAAAAAACAAACCTATGCTGTGTTTGGAATACTTTAAATTTAGGGTTAAAAAGAATTCATTTTAAATGAAATGAATTTTCTTTAATTAAGCCATTGCTAAAGGCTAAAATAAACACGCAATATATATATAGAAAACAGACATACTGCTATGATCAAATACCAGCAGTTTGCATGAAACCAAGTAGGTACTTAATAAAATAAAAAAAGGCCAACAACTATTTTGGCTTCACGATGAGGTAATATCTTATGAGTGCACACATTTTATTGACTGGGAAGCAGGAGACAACATGTAGTAAGGACAAGTAATAAATCTGGAATCAACAAAGGACAGCCTAATCAGGTACTAAGTATTTCAATTTCAGGTGTTGGAAAGTTGTGCACCAGTCTCATTACATATTAGAATGCAATGAATTGATTGTGGTTTCGATTTTGACTATACTGACAAAAATACCTTGCACATCAGTTTTTGTAAAGAGAGGAAAGAACTATTAATAATTATTTAACAATTAATTCATATCCTTTCAACGCAGCTTCCTTAAAATGCATCATTAAGAAATATCTCACAGCAAAATATAACACCAACACAGCTCAAGATAATTGTATGGTGCCATATGAACACTCAAATATAAATTGGGCATGATCTACATGCAGAACTTTAGAGATATGAAGGGTGGACAAATACCTCTAGAGCCTTCAATACATGCTCAGGTGCAATCGTCCGTTTGTCCTCTCTGTTACAGACTTCATTGGACTCTGACGAGACAAGGTTTATAAACTCTAGAATGACAAATAATCCACAAAACCTTATTTAGTACCAGAACTAAACTAAGAATATAAGCAATGAAACATTTTTTGCATGCCCATAAATAAGAGATACAAAAGAAAACAATGTAATTATGACACGTTCAGATATTAAAAATAAATAGATGGCGAGTTCAAAAATGATTATAAACGAAGATATTATTAAAATGTAGATTCTAGTCATTTATATATATATATATTGGCCATATGGTATGTTAGGGTTGGGTCATTATTCCTAGTATTTGATCCTAAACTAGCCCTAAGCAAGAGAAAAGAACCATGTGTCAATAACAAATTATATAGCTAAGGAGAAAATGTAAACAAATATCATGATGACCATGTTAATTATAATCTACGGCAAAAGCTTGGCTGTTAACAGACATAACAGGATAGAAATAGCACCTTCATCAATTTTTGTGCAACTGATATGCACGCTAGAATTTAGACTGTACAAAAACCTTGAACTAAAAGAAATAAGCCAATAAATCCAACACAATATACTGGCAATAAAATCGTCATAGGTAAAATTCTGACCTACACAACACTCAATCAATAGATCTTGAGCATCTCTTGCAACACGAACATCTGGGGGTAACATCTCTTTAATAATTTTTGTCATGGTTGCTGCCAAAGAATCAGGGCTTCAGTAAGCAATGAAAATAATGATGCATTAACAACAAAAAGAAAACAGAGTTTCAAGCGCCATCAAAATTAAAAGAATCAAATACCACCATAGACTACTATTTAGCAATATTTTATCAATTAAACCTATTCAAAAGAACATTGGCAGTCACTGCCTTCTAATGAAGGCTAATTAAAAAAGTGGCAAAAGTGTATGTTTTCCAGTCATAATTCACGATTTTAAAATACTCATTTTCAAGGAATGTTAAAAGTTTAACGTGGGTATAAAATAAAAAAGGGACTTCATGCCATTTTTAGTAAGGCACTGATCTGACAGCCCGCAACCATACATAGCTAGATATAGAAGTCTTAATTAACTTCATGAGATTTGTACTATTAGCACACACATAGACAAAGTCCCTCCTTTTTTTTTTTGGCCGGGGGTTAGACTAAAGGCCATACTGCCAAAAAACTAAACTACAAACCAGTTCTACGCAAGAAACTAACAGCTGAAAAAGCAGCAAAGTAAACTAATACCACTAGGGGAGGAATTAAATAAGCACATGTCTTCTTCCTCTTGGTTGTCTAGTGGGAAATGGTCATCTATGTCTTGCTATATATGATATGCTATGCCGAATTGCTAATGTCTAGTTATCAACCAGAAACATAACTTCTGTATTGATTATGATTCACTTGGAGTGCATATCAAGTCATT
>JAVKPL010002421.1:0-18308 GCA_032173675.1 Gastrolobium villosum
CACTTGGAGATTTTGCTTTGCAAGCCGCGGCCAGGTCCTTTAGGGTCTTGGACTCCATACTATTAGGTAGCATTACGATACCCTCGGTTGCTTTTGCGCATGTCCTAATCATGAGACCAACATCAAGTCAGCTTTACCCAATCCCCTCATCGCATGCGTTTAGAAAAAAGAGAAAAGCAATCTGAATTGCTGGTTACTTTAGCCTCGCTTCATCAGCCCTTCGAGCTTGCACCCCATGTGTCACCCAAAAATCCACTCTTCCTTCTGCATGACCGCCACCTACCCCCTTATCCCTTGCATGTGCGCCATTTTGCATCACCCTTGGAACAGTAGGGTGCTTCCTTTTTCTTTACTTAGCAGCCAGGAACATCTCCTTGACTACAAACTTCCCCCCTCTCAAACTGCAACCGCAGACCGAATGCCAAGGGAGACTAGGCTCATATCTTCTTCTCATTCTATCCCTCCAACCGTACTCCCTTGGGAATAGGATAAACCATTTTAACATATCTTCCTCCACCCCTTCTTCGGCTGAGAACACTTGAGTAGGAGGTTGTAATGAATCATCAAGACAACCTCTTGTTCCCTGCTATTCGGCTGATACACACATGTTATGGGAATGTGGAGTTGTGTCACCTCCACCTTCTGGAGTCTGTTCAGTCACTGCACTACGGAGTTGAGGACATGCAGATCTAAGCTCCTAAGCATATCACTTCTCTTCCCTGCTCTTTGTTGCCTAAGCCGTTGGTATCTAAGGGAGGAAAGGCCCAAGATATTAGCTTGCAAGTTTTCACCCTTCTCACTCACTAGGCGGCTGAATGCAGCAGCCAAAGGGACTGCACACTAGCTTACCATCCCTCTCTTGTCCGGCAACAGGGTATCCTTGAGGAGCTAGACCAAGTTCTTGGAGCATTGGGAGAGGGAGGTTGCCAACCTTCACCAGATTTCGTAGCCTTGAGGACCTACTAGGAGTATGAGAATTTTAATGGAACCCTTGGTGGCTGTTTGCTGTAAACCGATTTTGAAACTTGTGGGTACATGCATGAGGATGTAAATCGGAAATCATCTCTCCACCACTCTATCTCTGTCGGCTGAACTTAAGACTGTTGTTCCTCCTCTCCTTCTTTTCCTTAAGCCGCATGTTTTTGGAAAGGAAACATGAGAACCAAACACACACATCTTCCACTCCCTTCTCTGCATGGTTCGGAGGAGTGGCAGCGGCCAAGGAGAGCACAATATGAGTCCATCCTTCCTATTTTCTTGTCCAGTCGTGTTCTTCCATTCATAGTGGTGTAGAAATTTCCTACTCCCTCGTTCATCTTTTCCTTCTCGACTTGAAGAGGAGATTCAATAGCATGCAGATTACTTCTTTTGGTTCCTAATGGAACTCCCCTGCATGCAGCCTCAAGCATGACTTCGGACAAGGAAGACCTTCATCCTTAAAAATTCTGACTTACCTTCCATTGCATGCAAGAACAAGTGAGTAATTCACACCGTACTTGCTTCCTGATTTCGGCTCATGAGAGCAAGAGAGGGCTGTTCTTTATGTGCTCTCTGTTCTAATTGGTTTTATAGTGGGAAGGTTAAAGTACTACCCCTCTTCTGGTTGGCGAGCTTGGACTGATTTGGGGAGCAGTTTGGGAACACACGAAAGGTAGGAATTGTTAGCATATGGGTGTCCTAGAGACAATCTTTTGATTAAATAAAGGACACTAGATGTAGAACTTTGTTTTTCGCAAATAAATGTAAGCGCTATTTATTCAGTTTCATATTGTGTCTCGATATTACTGTTAATATTATATGAACAAACTGGATAAACCCCTTGGAATAGAACAGGTATCTCTTGAGTATCTGTGATGAGATCACGATCATGAGGATTCAAGGATATTGCATGTCTATTCCTAATTATATGTTCCTAGTCTAGAGACACTGAGTTTGGGGATCAGTGATCTCGAGTAAAGACTAGTACGACTTATCTACTTGTATATGGATACAAGGTAAAGACCTCATGAGCTGCAGATATGGAGATATCTTAGCTAAAGTCGTGGGTGGACCTATAAGAGTATAGCTCGCACTGAACAGACCCAAAAAGAGACTCTATGAGGAAATCTCACAGATAGTGTCATTAGAGTAATCTCTTTATGTTTGGGTATGTCTTTCCTTAGACCAGAAGTTATTACCTAGACTGTGTTCTTGAAGGCATGTTTTGATTATATACCTCGTCTGCCTGAAACATGGAGACTCATAGGTATACTGTTGGGCGTGTCCTTAAAGGGCACAGGGCTAGGGTAATAAGCTGAAGGAATTCGTCAAATCTCTGTGAGAGATTAGGTTATCTGTAAAACGGAGAAATCGGGATGACATTTACAGGGACTCGGGAATCTATGCATAGTAAAAGAGATCATGAGATGATCTGCCTTTAGAGTCAGTAAATTGAAAATTCCCTATTTCGAACAAAGCTTACCCTAAACCGCAGGGGTTGATACATTTCCTTACCCTAGGTTAATGGGAAGATAACCGAGACGAAGGGAAATACATACGGTAAGCAAATATGTGCAATAGGTTGATCAAGTCATTAATCTGACTAGTTCTGGGGCAACAAAGCATTGCTAGTGCTCTGTGTTGTCATTAATTGGGTTGTGGGCTTGTTGGGCCCAAGCCCAGTTATGTCAGAAGCTAAGTTGGACCTAATGGGTCACACACTAACACCTTGTAGTCATGATGGACTAGCTTTAAAGGTATTGGGCCTAATAATGTTATTAGCCCAAGAAGCTGTTTGGAAGCCCACCTAAATGGGTGGGTGGTGCATGGAGTTTAGTAATGGGCTTGGATAGTCCAAGCCATTACTAATTAATTTAATTAGTTAAATTAATAATCAAATATTTGAATTTCGAATTTTGAATTTGAAATTTGAATTTTGAAATTTGAATTTAGAATTTGAATTTTGAAATTCGAATTTTGAATTTGAAATTTGAAATTTGAAATTTGAATTTTGAAATTTGAATTTGGATTTGAATTTTGAAATTTGAATTTTGAAATTTGAATTTTGAATTTGAAATTTGAAATTTTGAATTTTGAATTTGAATGTTTGAACGTTTGAATTCAAGTGTTTGAATTCGAATTTGAATTGGTTTTGAAAAGTTGTTTCAAAACAAAAGGATAAGACAGGATCTTATTGGAGCATATTCCTTGGATGAAGAAGCATCTTTGGAGGCTCTCCCTAGGCTGTTTGGTGCGCCACTTTTAGGTGATAAGAGTGTTATCTTATCACTTAAAACAAACCTCCATTCAGATTTGGTGGTTGAGGGAATCAGTGGGTGAGTTGATTCAAATTTTGAATGCAACTGCTCAATGTATTTGGACCCTTTCTAGGGCTGAATTATGCGCATGAGAACTATATACTATATGATAGTTTATGAATTTAAGTTTAAATTAATTTGAATTTAAATTCATGTGGATAAGATTGGAGGTTGTTGGCAAAGTTTGTTTTGCAACAGCTCCACCTTATCACACTGTTTCATGCGCAACTTTCAAAGAAATTTGAAAGTTTGTTTTCATTTTGAATGATTGAATTCCCTCCTCCTCTCCAAAGGGTGCGCATAAATAGACATGTTCCTCACAGACGATAACCTGGCCGATTCTCTGACAAAACCTGTTTCTCAGAGAAAACATGATAGTCATTATGAGGCTTTGGGTATACGACTTAGGTCTGATTGGCTCTAGGCCAAGTGGGAGCTTGTTAGCATATGGGTGTCCTAGAGACAATCTTTTGATTAAATAAAGGACACTAGATGTAGAACTTTGTTTGTCGCAAATAAATGTAAGCGCTATTTATTCAGTTTCATATTGTGTCTCGATATTACTGTTAATATTATATGAACAAACTGGATAAACCCCTTGGAATAGAACAGGTATCTCTTGAGTATCTGTGATGAGATCACGATCATGAGGATTCAAGGATATTGCATGTCTGTTCCTAATTATATGTTCCTAGTCTAGAGACACTGAGTTTGGGGATCAGTGATCTCGAGTAAAGACTAGTACGACTTATCTACTTGTATATGGATACAAGGTAAAGACCTCATGAGCTGCAGATATGGAGATATCTTAGCTAAAGTCGTGGGTGGACCTATAAGAGTATAGCTCGCACTGAACAGACCCAAAAAGAGACTCTATGAGGAAATCTCACAGATAGTGTCATTAGAGTAATCTCTTTATGTTTGGGTATGTCTTTCCTTAGACCAGAAGTTATTACCTAGACTGTGTTCTTGAAGGCATGTTTTGATTATATACCTCGTCTGCCTGAAACATGGAGACTCATAGGTATACTGTTGGGCGTGTCCTTAAAGGGCACAGGGCTAGGGTAATAAGCTGAAGGAATTCGTCAAATCTCTGTGAGAGATTAGGTTATCTGTAAAACGGAGAAATCGGGATGACATTTACAGGGACTCGGGAATCTATGCATAGTAAAAGAGATCATGAGATGATCTGCCTTTAGAGTCAGTAAATTGAAGATTCCCTATTTCAAACAAAGCTTACCCTAAACCGCAGGGGTTGATACATTTCCTTACCCTAGGTTAATGGGAAGATAACCGAGATGAAGGGAAATACATACGGTAAGCAAATATGTGCAATAGGTTGATCAAGTCATTAATCTGACTAGTTCTGGGGCAACAAAGCATTGCTAGTGCTCTGTGTTGTCATTAATTGGGTTGTGGGCTTGTTGGGCCCAAGCCCAGTTATGTCAGAAGCTAAGTTGGACCTAATGGGTCACACACTAACACCTTGTAGTCATGATGGACTAGCTTTAAAGGTATTGGGCCTAATAATGTTATTAGCCCAAGAAGCTGTTTGGAAGCCCACCTAAATGGGTGGGTGGTGCATGGAGTTTAGTAATGGGCTTGGATAGTCCAAGCCATTACTAATTAATTTAATTAGTTAAATTAATAATCAAATATTTGAATTTCGAATTTTGAATTTGAAATTTGAATTTTGAAATTTGAATTTAGAATTTGAATTTCGAAATTCGAATTTTGAATTTGAAATTTGAAATTTGAAATTTGAATTTTGAAATTTGAATTTGGATTGGAATTTTGAAATTTGAATTTTGAATTTGAAATTTGAAATTTTGAATTTTAAATTTTGAATTTGAATGTTTGAACGTTTGAATTCAAGTGTTTGAATTCGAATTTGAATTGGTTTTGAAAAGTTGTTTCAAAACAAAAGGATAAGACAGGATCTTATTGGAGCATATTCCTTGGATGAAGAAGCATCTTTGGAGGCTCTCCCTAGGCTGTTTGGTGCGCCACTTTTAGGTGATAAGAGTGTTATCTTATCACTTAAAACAAACCTCCATTCAGATTTGGTGGTTGAGGGAATCAGTGGGTGAGTTGATTCAAATTTTGAATGCAACTGCTCAATGTATTTGGACCCTTTCTAGGGCTGAATTATGCGCATGAGAACTATATACTATATGATAGTTTATGAATTTAAGTTTAAATTAATTTGAATTTAAATTCATGTGGATAAGATTGGAGGTTGTTGGCAAAGTTTGTTTTGCAACAGCTCCACCTTATCACACTGTTTCATGCGCAACTTTCAAAGAAATTTGAAAGTTTGTTTTCATTTTGAATGATTGAATTCCCTCCTCCTCTCCAAAGGGTGCGCATAAATAGACATGTTCCTCACAGACGATAACCTGGCCGATTCTCTGACAAAAGCTGTTTCTCAGAGAAAACATGATAGTCATTATGAGGCTTTGGGTATACGACTTAGGTCTGATTGGCTCTAGGCCAAGTGGGAGCTTGTTAGCATATGGGTGTCCTAGAGACAATCTTTTGATTAAATAAAGGACACTAGATGTAGAACTTTGTTTGTCGCAAATAAATGTAAGCGTTATTTATTCAGTTTCATATTGTGTCTCGATATTACTGTTAATATTATATGAACAAACTGGATAAACCCCTTGGAATAGAACAGGTATCTCTTGAGTATCTGTGATGAGATCACGATCATGAGGATTCAAGGATATTGCATGTCTATTCCTAATTATATGTTCCTAGTCTAGAGACACTGAGTTTGGGGATCAGTGATCTCGAGTAAAGACTAGTACGACTTATCTACTTGTATATGGATACAAGGTAAAGACCTCATGAGCTGCAGATATGGAGATATCTTAGCTAAAGTCGTGGGTGGACCTATAAGAGTATAGCTCGCACTGAACAGACCCAAAAAGAGACTCTATGAGGAAATCTCACAGATAGTGTCATTAGAGTAATCTCTTTATGTTTGGGTATGTCTTTCCTTAGACCAGAAGTTATTACCTAGACTGTGTTCTTGAAAGCATGTTTTGATTATATACCTCGTCTGCCTGAAACATGGAGACTCATAGGTATACTGTTGGGCGTGTCCTTAAAGGGCACAGGGCTAGGGTAATAAGCTGAAGGAATTCGTCAAATCTCTGTGAGAGATTAGGTTATCTGTAAAACGGAGAAATCGGGATGACATTTACAGGGACTCGGGAATCTATGCATAGTAAAAGAGATCATGAGATGATCTGCCTTTATAGTCAGTAAATTGAAGATTCCCTATTTCGAATAAAGCTTACCCTAAACCGCAGGGGTTGATACATTTCCTTACCCTAGGTTAATGGGAAGATAACCGAGACGAAGGGCAATACATACGGTAACCAAATATGTGCAATAGGTTGATCAAGTCATTAATCTGACTAGTTCTGGGGCAACAAAGCATTGCTAGTGCTCTGTGTTGTCATTAATTGGGTTGTGGGCTTGTTGGGCCCAAGCCCAGTTATGTCAGAAGCTAAGTTGGACCTAATGGGTCACACACTAACACCTTGTAGTCATGATGGACTAGCTTTAAAGGTATTGGGCCTAATAATGTTAATAGCCCAAGAAGCTGTTTGGAAGCCCACCTAAATGGGTGGGTGGTGCATGGAGTTTAGTAATGGGCTTGGATAGTCCAAGCCATTACTAATTAATTTAATTAGTTAAATTAATAATCAAATATTTGAATTTCGAATTTCGAATTTGAAATTTGAATTTTGAAATTTGAATTTGGAATTTGAATTGCGAAATTCGAATTTTGAATTTTAAATTTGAAATTTGAAATTGGAATTTTGATATTTGAATTTGAATTTTGAAATTTGAATTTTGAATTTGAAATTTGAAATTTTGAATTTTGAATTTTGAATTTGAATGTTTGAACGTTTGAATTCAAGTGTTTGAATTCGAATTTGAATTGGTTTTGAAAAGTTGTTTCATAACAAAAGGATAAGACAGGATCTTATTGGAGCATATTCCTTGGATGAAGAAGCATCTTTGGAGGCTCTCCCTAGGCTGTTTGGTGCGCCACTTTTAAGTGATAAGAGTGTTATCTTATCACTTAAAACAAACCTCCATTCAGATTTGGTGGTTGAGGGAATCAGTGGGTGAGTTGATTCAAATTTTGAATGCAACTGCTCAATGTATTTG
Organism: Gastrolobium villosum; assembly: GCA_032173675.1. Classification (NCBI taxonomy): domain Eukaryota; kingdom Viridiplantae; phylum Streptophyta; class Magnoliopsida; order Fabales; family Fabaceae; genus Gastrolobium; species Gastrolobium villosum. Next base: position 7,488 of record JAVKPL010002421.1, read on the forward strand.
GACCCTTTCTAGGGCTGAATTATGCGCATGAGAACTATATACTATATGATAGTTTATGAATTTAAGTTTAAATTAATTTGAATTTAAATTCATGTGGATAAGATTGGAGGTTGTTGGCAAAGTTTGTTTTGCAACAGCTCCACCTTATCACACTGTTTCATGCGCAACTTTCAAAGAAATTTGAAAGTTTGTTTTCATTTTGAATGATTGAATTCCCTCCTCCTCTCCAAAGGGTGCGCATAAATAGACTTGTTCCTCACCTTAGGTTTCAGTGGAAAACCAAGCCAACTCTCCTCCATCTGTGCACCATTCTGTAGGGTAGCTCAGTACACCTTTCCAAACAGGATACCTAGCCTCCACCTTCACCACTTGTGCGCATAGCAAGCCTCATTGTGGTGTTCATCTGGTGGCTTTCAAGAAAGAGTTCTTGCATCATAGACGAACGGTGGTGTGGATCACCATTAGAGGGTTTGAACCCTTCAAGCCTGACATCTCATCTCCCTGACTGATCAGGCCAAAACAAGGTAACATCATGCTGTCTTAAAGCATGAATCTATGAGTGCATGTATGTTCCGCAGTAAAATTTTTGTTTTACACCTTACATGCATCGGCCTTCAAAGGCCAGTTTACTTTCAGGAATCTGAAACAAAACTCTCTCATTTTCCCCTCTGATTCGGCCTTTTAATTTACTCAAGGAGAAGACGTTTGTCATCCCTCTCCTTTGTTTTCTGCCGTTGGAAACTTCAGGGACTTGATGCTTGTAAGCACAAGGAGAATCTAATTGAGAGCTTGGAAATAGCTCCCATTAATCTTATTGGATTACCCTTGGATTAGGAATACTTAGTGGGACTTGCATGTGTTAAAAAATTGATAGGCTTTGCATATGCTTAAAAGAATATATAAAGCATGCTGAAGATTATATGAATCATGTCTAAGTGGTATTTGTAGTGTTTGTAAATAAAACTTGTAAGCAACTAGTTGGTGAACCAAACCCTGCATGCGCTAGGAACTATTTTAGGCAGCATGATAGATCTCATTATCACCCTCCTAAACCGTGGAGAACATGTGTATAATTAACCATGTTAAGCTCCTAGGTGATCGGCTGTACAAGTGGAACCTGTATGCATGGGACCCTTGGATGTTGTCACTTGATAACCACTTGGTAATAGACCTTTAAGTCTGAAAATTTTCTAGTTATGAGCTTTGAAGTTTGATTATAAATCATGTGCTAAAAAGAGTGGAAACACTATGTAATGTGTAGTAGTGATAAATTGAATATATAAAGTATCTAGTGAAGGATAAAAACAAATTTGCATGTATTGAATACCTCGGATTTTGTCAATTAAGGACAATTGATAAATTAAGATAATGGCAGAAAATTCGCTTAGTATTTAGACCTGGGCACGGATTAAAAACAAAGGATTTAGGAGAATGGGAAAGCTATGCATTGTATGGGAAATACATATGATGAATTCTGATTGGATATGTATATATATCTATTTGATTAGGTGCACAAGATCCTAGCTCATTGGACTGCTTGATTGATATTTGGCTGTCTGATTGGTGATGTTTTGATAAAAGAATGTTAAAGACTTGAGGTAAGTGTCAGGCGATATTACCTAATGTGACTATTGACTACTGGTATAAAGTTGTGACATGATGCTCCATACTCTGTAAAATTATTATGTTCCTTATGATGAGAGTATACTGCCAATAATGTGCCTTGAACGGCAATATGATTATGAGGTAAAGTTGTTATGTGGTAGCATAACGTATATGAAAAGTATATAAGCATGCATCTTACATCATACGACATTTATTTTTACGCTTTGTGTGTGATAGCATAGCATGGCATGCATGTACCAAAATTCATATAGCCTTGCAATTTTAGAATAGTTATGTACAGGACCATATGTTTGAGCACGCATCATATAGGCATCCCTTCGGTACCAGGGTATGGGACACTTGGCATCAGTCCGCATAGGCCCACAGTTGGAATCCACCAAGAAAGGGTGCCATTTATGGGATGTCCACTGTGAAGTGCGCGCACGACGGTGCTAAAAGCGCAAAGGAAAGGCGTTATATACGCAATATGTATATGATGAAAAGGAAAAAGGAACAAAGATATGTTGAAGTGACTGTTTATGATTTTGTGCCTACTTAATACTGTTATGTTATTGGTTTTGTTGCCACACTACTGGGATTATTCTCACCCCTTTGGGGCTGCTATTTTCATAAAATGGCAGGAAAAAGGAAAGCACACTTGAAGACGTGAGTATATGGATGTCTGCTGTTGATTAATCATGATTGGACTTTTGCTGTTGTTGTTAAATTGCTGGATGACTGTACGATCTTGTATATGTTGAGAACTTGGATGATTGATAAAGTTATTCCTTGAATTCTGTTGAGTCTTTTATGAACAGCGGCTGTTTTGGGAACGTTTTGTGAAAAGAATTTTTGAACGTTTTATTAAGTGCTGAATATTAACAGTTTTACCGGTACTTTACGGGTCATGTTTCAAGGGGCAAACGAACTCCGATTTACTATTATTTTATATGCACGCGAAGCCCCGGGAATGTACTTTCAAACTGTGCAGGTTTCATTTTTATACGAAATCTGTACGAATTTTAGTAAGCTTCGCCTTACAGCCTGTTTTCCAGAAAACGGACAGGATTCACAAGCGTTTTACGTGTCCTGTTCCGTGGGGCTATTCACCTCCGAATCGCGCATAATTTATATGTATGCGATGCCCCGGATGTCTAGTTTTTCAGTAGCTTGGAATATTTTTTATCGCATCGGAATTCTATTTTATACAGATTTTATAAGACAGCAAGGTTTTCTGCAAAGTATAGAAAATTCAGCAAAGGGTTTTATCATTGTAATTTTCTATGTTTGATAAACGGTTTCATTTTTCTCGAATTGTTTTTATGAGAATCAAATGTGGACTCTTTCAAGTCTCAAAATTAAATGTTATTTGATAAAGTTTTAAAATTAATGAGTACCTAACCGCTGCAACTCTAATACGATTTAGCAAACAACCCTCTTGGAAGCATACAAGAGTGGGTGTTACAATCAGAAACAATACACTATATGCAAGTCCAACAGTAATTAAAATCATACAAAGCAAGTTAATGCATATGAGCTAAGACGACAAGTATCACTCGCACGAAGGACAGGGGTGTAGGGGTCAAGTTCTCTCTTTTCACACAATATCACTTTGTTTAACAGCTTCTTTCTCAAGAATGATGTCTAGTGCTAATTCACCACTAGAAGATTTGTACGGCAGTAGTCCCACGTGTCTAAACCTTAATTAGCTCCAACTCTACTTTCTAATAACTGGATCTACTTAAGTAAGTGGTCTATCCCTACATTAATTTTCATAATTAAGCTACTGCTACTCAGACAGATTAACCCCTTACGCAATAAGTAATATAACAGAATTAGTAAAGATTAACAGCTTCTACTACCCAGTTATATGCTATAATCACAGTACACACGAAAAGTCATAGATCACAAAAATAGATATGTAGCAACAGTCAATATCTATAAATAACTTATTATCATCCACAGCTTAAGATATCACAAAATATTCACACCAAATATATGTACATAAAACTTTGCTTATAAACAGAATTAGTAATTCACCATAAATCCAAGTAACAATTCCTTATTCCACACCTAGTGTTCAGACATGTGTGCCCTGTGATAACCATGATTATGCACACACAAAATGCGCGATAGTGAGTTGATCAGGCTCACCACCTAGCAAAAGGGATGGGCACAGTCATGTTTAATACAGTGTACTACTAGTATCATCACACCTCCAATCTAAGGTAATTTAACCAGTAACCCATTCACAACTAAGTTCAAACAGAATAATGCAGCGAACACATACAATTAACCGGATAACCAAACAACAATCATTCAACAAGCAGCACACAATTCAATCAAAAACAGACACCCTGAACCAAACTGCTCTAATACCAATTAGTGTAACACCCACTCTTGTATGCATCCAAGAGGGTTGTTTGCTAATCGTATTAGAGTCGCAGCGGTATAGGGCTAAAAAAAAAAATCTTTATCGAATAACATTTAAATTTGAGACTTTGAAAATGTTCAGATTTGATTCTCATATAAATAACTTGAGAAAGATGAAATCGTTTATCAAACATAGAAAATTTCATTGACAAAACCCTTTGCTGAATTTTCTATACTTTTCAGAAAACCTTGCAGCCTTGAAAAATCTGTATAAAATCGAATTCAACTGCGATAAAAAATATTTCAAGCTTCTGAAAAACTAGACATCCGGGGCGTCGCGTACATATAAATTATGCGCGATTCGGAGGTGAATAGCCCCACGGAACAGAACACACAAGACGCTTGCGAATTCTGTCCGTTTTCTGAAAAACAGCTGTATGACGAAGCTCATTAAATTTAGTACAGATTTCGTGTAAAAATAAAACCTGTGTAATCTGAAAGTACATTCCTGGGGCTTCGCGTGCATATAAATTATGCCTCATTTGAAGGTCCGTAGCCCCGGAACGACAACATTTAAGTTGCTCCCAAAAATCAATTTTCAACATAAACACAGCCCTTCAATTCACAGTTCAGAATCTTGACTGTTCCAAAACATTTTCAGAATTTCCCCAATAAAATAAACAACATGTGAATCCAAACTAAAATAATAGTCCAACTATAAATCATCTCCTTCACATAGTACAATCATCCAAAATATCATAACAGCCAACAATCCAGCTAATAGCACAAATGGTAGCACAAGTAACAAGCATCTTTAAATCAAACCTTCCGGTATTCTTTCGTCATCCTGCCATTTTACATCAAGAAAAACAGCAGCCCCAAAGGGGTGAGAATAATCCCAGTAATGTGGCAACAAAACCAATAACGCAACATTATTAAACTAGGCACAAAATTATAAACAGTCACTTCAACATATCCTGTTCCTTTTCCTTTTCATTTTTCCTTTTCATCATATATATATTGCGTATATAACGCCTTCCTTTTGCGCCTATAGCACCGTCGTGCGCGCAATACATAGTGGAGATCCCATAAATTGGCACCCTTCATTGGTGGATTCCAACTGTGGCCTATGCGGACTGATGCCAACTGTCCCATACCCTGGTACCGGAGGGATGCCTATATGATGCGTGCTCAAACACATGGTCCTGTATATAACTATTCTAAATTGCAAGGCTATATGATTTTGGTACATGCATGCCATGCTATGCTTTCACACATAAAGCGCAAAAATAAATGCGGTATGATGCAAGATGCATGCTTATACACTTTTCATATACGTTATGCCGCCTCATAACAACTTTACCTCATAATCTTATTGCCATCAAGGCATATTCATGGCAGAATACTTTCGTCATAAGGAACATAATAATTTTATGGAGTATGGAGCATCATGTTACAACTTCATACGCTAGTCAATAGTCACATTAAGTAATATCGCCTAACACTTACCTTGCGTCCAAGCAATAAGCAACAGCACCAAAATTCAGCTCACTCTATAAGAGCTACGTGCACCTAAATACATATGTGACTTGTCAGAATTGGTCCCATATTAATCCTATAATTTCCAAGTCATTTCCATTCATCTCATTCTTGTATTTATTCGATTTAACAAGCATTCAAGGCTAAAAGTTCACTGCCTAAATTTTTTTTTTATTCCAACAATTTCTAACAAAACAAAATCTCCAAGGCTTCATACATATAAACCAATTCGGTCCTGCCCATCAAATTGGGTGCCACTCATTTATCAATCTAAATAACCATGTTAACAAATTCTAAAGGATACCCATGATGCATACTACCCGCAGACAACAATTAATTTCCCAAAGTCTCATACATGTATAGGTTCGGCTTTTAGCATAACAACATGACTAGAGTTGTGTTTACATAATTCATTCTACTAAAGGCTAACCATTAAGAGTCTTCCAGGTCCCCAACACATACACACAGCCTCGGTTATTAATAAATTGGGGCTTAAAATATTTCCTTTACCCAAAATCCTACTCACATCAATTATTCATGAAAATTAACATTTTAACATACCATCTTTGGTTTTCCTACTTATACACCAACTAAATTTCACTACTTTATCAACTTGTCAATCAACAACAAAAATCAAAGATTTTATTAGCATACAGAATCGGTTTTTAATCCTTAACAACATGCACCAAATTCTATTTAACAACTCGTTAACAGCAAAATAATTCAAAGCTTCCAACATATTCAGGTTCGTTTTAAGCTAGAATTTAGGTGCACAAAAATTTACTTCAACAAAGCATAACCCATTTTACTTAGGCTAGAATAATTAGGCTTTTAACATGCTGATTTCTTCCCATTTTATTCACTAACTAACAACGAAAGTCCAAGGTTTCACAAGCATGACCATTCGGTTTTCAACACCAAAAAGATTCATGATATTTTTTTCATTCACAAATTCCATTGTACAAGAACAAGGTGCGCTAAGAGGCTTATAACATGCTGCATGTTTAAGTTTAACACATGCAAAATCTATTTACTTTGGTTAATCAAATAGGCAGTCCAACGAAATAGACAGAGAGCTATATTCCAAGTTTACAAAAATCCCATTCTGGTTTACATGACTCAATTCCAATGTTGTTTGAAAAGGAGTAGAATAAAGGTAGTGAAACAACCAACGAAAATATTATCGTAATATACTTAAACATGCCAAAACAGAATTAGCGAAAGGAAAACTTGAGGTTGGCTTACCTCTTATTGTAAGTACACAATCGGTCCCAAAACAGTCAATGAGATAGTCTCCAAGATTTGAGCTTAAGTCCTCACCCTTCTACTCTTTAACGATTACCATTTCAGTTGCATGCAAGGGAAATACTTATTTAGAAACCGAAAGGAGCATAGAGAGACAAAGGTGTAACGAAAACACCATACCTCCTTTGATCGGGTTAGACCACACACAAGGGAAGCAGGGGAATGATGCTGATTTTTTGGACACGCTCTGCATGCAACGGGAGACAGTACCAAATTGAGCCAAATCATGTGTACACAAGGAGAAACTTAATCAGACTGGTCGAGTAGGAAGGGACCAGAAATGGGGTGAGCATCTTACCACCTTGTTGGTGGATACTAGGTCGAATGGAGGAGGGAATGACCTTGGAAACTTAGGTGACAGTTGTTCTCTTGGAGCTCACGGTCTTGGTGGAGTGATGAAGGGAACGAATTGCAATATGGATTCTTGGTGCTCTTCTTTGGAGCTCACGACTTTGGAAGGCAATTGGGGCTACAAGTGATCCTAAGGTGAAGGTTAACAATTAGCCTTGGGGCTTGATTTTACAACGCGTAAAAAGAAGGAGGGGGTGACACGATGGCCTCACAATCTCCCTAGGCTTTCGGTACTGTGGTTGCAGTTTGAGAGGGGAAGAAGCTTTGAGTCAAGAAGATGATCCTGGCTGCTATGTAAAGAAGGAGGAAGCATCCATTTGTTCCAAGGGTGATGCAAAGTGGCGTACATGCAAGAGATAAGGGAAGGAAGGTGGCGGTCATGCAGAAGGAAGAAGAGATTTTTTGTGTGACACATGGTGTGCATGCACAAGTTGAATCAGTTTGGATAAGAAAAACCACAAAATTCAGAAATTGGGTACAGTACATATGCACATGAAATGAGGGATCATGATAAAGGAGCTTGGGTTGTTCAAAGACATGGGCCCTTGGGCCCAAACCCTTAATAGAGAGTGGTTCAAAGCATACAAGTCCAGTAGTTCTCCTATTTAGGACTTAGCCCAAGCCTTATTGTTTTTATGTACCCTCTAATTATTTACTAAGGGTTTATTCTATGTAATAAAATTAGTCATATACATTAAGTAATTCTAAATAATATTATGCTTCCTATATGTTATAATCAAATTATTCCTATACTACTGCAAGAAGTCTTCAAAGAAGAAATCAAATAAGGAAAAGAATATAGGAATACCAGGATTCTCCAGTCTTCCTCAAAGATAGATCAACCATGTCTTGAAAGATAGCCAGTTCATGCTAGAACTCTAGTTACCGTTTCAGGACTGGGCTAAGAGAGACTGGAGTAGTTAAGAAGCAAGGAAAGGAAGAAGGAATGAAGACCCAACGTCAACTTTAAAGCGAGTGAATGCCCGGTTTAAACCATCGGGGAGGAAGCAGAAGCTGCAGTTGTTCACGAATCCGTTTCAGGTTCGAGGGAAGGAAAAAACGTTGCCCTGTTGGTGGTTACGTTTGTTTAAATCTATAGTACGCTGACTGGGCCCCCTGTCCGTCCCTGTTATTGGTGCCATAGGTACTGAGATAACACACCAACTCGAGGGAGGTGCTCGACCTAACATTCTCAACCCATATGAGACAGGGTAGCCGCCTAGATTGTTACTGATGCTGAGCCTGCTAAGCTAAGCCACATGCAGACTTCGAGTACCTTCATGTAGAACAAAAAATATACCAATCAGACCACACCAAGTGCTCTTGAGCACCCTGCCAACCAAATGCGCAGGGCGAGAAAGGCGCTCACCTACAACCCCGCCTGCCTCGGCTTAACCGTACTACCCTGTGGGAAAGGTTCCCACCCAATGGACTTAGACTTGGCTAAGATTAATATGGGAAAGGGACGCAGAGCGAGATGTCAAGAAGGTCGGGAAGAATAACGTTAATGGGAGTATGTATAGAGAGGCTAGTACGTACGGGTTCGGACGGAGATACAACTATTGAGACCGGGCCTGGATCTTTGGAGTCCGTGTTGCCTCCCCGGACACAGAAAGGCTCGTGGAGCTTTATATGCCGGTCTGTTCAAGGAGCAGAACGGGCGGGAAATGGACTACTGTGCAAAGATGAATTTGATTTTGAATCCATTACTATTGTTGAGTAAAGCGACTACGTTCCATTAAGAGCATATTCTATTAACAGTCATCCTTAATGCACTGAAAGAGAGGGAGTCCCCCACCCCAACTAGGAGCTGAGCCTATGACCGACTAGCCTTTGTGATTTGATTGCTTATTCGAAGGCAGACTTGGACTCCTTTCCTTCTATTCATCAGATTTTGAACTGACTCCGGCCTTGGCCATAGAGAAAAAAGTTAGTAGGTTGATAGAGGAGGCCGGCCATCAATACGTTTATAGAGAGAATTACCCCTCTTTGGGGCCATGGCTTCACGGGGACAGTACAGATATGGAGTTACGAATATATAGAATAATCATTTTGATGAGTTTGGGATGAGAAGCGACGCCTTTTATGATTTTATGTGTCTCTGGGTAATTTACCCATTGCTGTGGTCGTGAGGAAAGTGATTCTCTTTCTTTTTATTTTTATGCTTTCCCAAGAAATACCTATTCTATTATATTACACTTCATTTAGGGTTAGCGTTTACGACTATAGCAACAGAAAAGCCCGAAAAGAGAACGAACTTAACATAAGAAAATAGCTAGGGGAATTATGACTGACTAACTAAGCGCTGACTTGGAACTATTTAAACACTACCAAAGCGAATCAATCATAAAAAAGGAGGTGACCCGGTTTGTAGAGAAATCCGTTCTATCCCGAGCTGGTAATTAGAGTTAGAAGCTTTACAGCTTCCTCCCAATACCAACGAACCATGCGTAGAAAGATCGAATAAGACCTCGTGAAGATAAGATCAGTCTTTCCCTAATCAGACTATTGCTCTTCCCCAATCACTGCTCGGGAAAAGTCTGGAAGAGACCATTGGTCTGGCAAAGGTTTGCCAAAAATGAGCATCTCCAGCTCCAAGCGATCACAAATAGCATCAAAGACAGTACTAAACATTAGAATGACTCGAATTGACTGTATCTATCGACATCGGACTGAAAACACTGTCTATAGACATAGAGGAAGGGTCTTCCCCAGAAGGAGAGATTAGTACTGGAAGGTGAAGATGAAGGAATTTGAGCGCTGATGTAGCTAACAGCCACCTTCATAGTCGATTCATTAGGGTCGTCACCTTCTACCCAACTAGTGGAAGTATCCACCGTTTTCTTTGTCTGTTAAGCCTCACAGCTATGGGACTTCCTAAAGAAAACTGCAATCGCAGTTTATCTCACAAGACCACCGAGATCTTCGACTTAGCTCCCAAAGGTAATCCACCCAGCCCCTACTTGCTTTGCTCTATAAACTTCTATCCTACCCTTTCCGAATGCCCGGGCCTTGAGATTACTGACTTTCAGCTAGTCACAAAAGTGCAGCTCCGCTCTTCATGCGGCCAAAGAGTTTAGCTTCTGCCTTATTATACGATGAAAGTGGCTAGCTTCTTTGGCATCTTCGGGTGCCTACTTCCAGCAGATCTGTGGGCATTCAAAGTCGAGTTTCGGGGCTTCGTTCTTCCAGTTCTGCAAGCTTTCTGGATATCCCTTCGTTAGCCTTTTTGAATTCAGCTACCAGTGAATCCTGTTGTTTGAGGAACTCTGCATCTTTGGCTTGTAAGTACCGAATTTAAACTGCTAGCTGCTCTCTTTCTTCTTCAATCTTTGAGAACCGAGCTTCCAGGGAATTGAGCTGTTCATGCTCCTGATCTAAGGCACTCTCGCAGTTAGAAGTCTTTTCAGAAGCAGGATAAAGTCAGTCTTTGTGGGTACTTTTTGGTTATTTTGGCTGTAGCTCTTCGTCGATGTTGGAAATCAAATCCACTTGGGAAATAGGATTCCCTTATGAAAGAAAGCGGCAGCTATGAATTTGTCCACCACTCCATGGGTTCATTCCTATTCAATTTGCATCTCGAATTCAATGTATTCATATCGGATAGAAAGATGAAATCTTCTTATCTGTATGGGAGTCGCTCTTGAA